>JAOPSE010001375.1:0-146916 GCA_029449295.1 Zea luxurians
CGACCTCGACACGGGAGGTAAATCCGTAGATCAAAAGGTATACTGGTCGATGATAGGATCTTTACTCTATTTATGTGCTTCTCAACCGGATATTATGCTTTCTATATGCATGTGTGCAAGATTCCAAGCTGATCCTAAGGAAGTTCACCTTAGGGTCGTGAAACGAATCTTGAGATATTTAGTTCATACACCTAAGTTTGGTTTTTGGTACCCCAAGGGATCCACATTTGATTTAATAGGTTACTTAGATGCTGATTAGGCAGGGTGTAAAATTGATAGAAAGAGCACATCAGGGACTTGTTAGTTCTTGGGAAGATCCCTGGTGTCTTGGGCTTCAAAGAAACAAATTCTGTAGCTCTTTCAACGGCTGAAGCCGAGTACATTGCCGCATGCCATTGTTGCGCGCAATTGATTTGGATGAGGCAAACCCTTCGGGACTATGGTTACAAATTAACCAAAGTTCCTCTCCTATGTGATAATGAGAGTGCAATCCACATGGCGGATAATCCCGTTGAGCACAGCCGCACTAAGCACATAGCCATTCGGTATCACTTTTTGAGGGATCACCAACAACGGGGGGATATCGAGATTGCATATGTTAGCACCAAAGAACAATTAGCCGATATCTTTACCAAGCCATTAGATGAGAAAACCTTTACCAAACTTAGGCATGAGCTAAACATTCTTGATTCTAGGAATTTTGATTGATATTTTGCACACATAGCCCATTTATGTACCTTTGATCATATCTCTTTCATGTGCTATGACTAATGTGGCTTTCAAGTGTATTTCATGCTAAGTCATAGATTGAAAGGGAAATGGAGTCCTCGGCGAAGACAAGGCTTCCACTCCACTCCATCGAATTATTCATCCTTCGCCGTCACTCCGCACCGCTCTCCACTTTGGTATTATCTTCACTCATATATTATTTACCAAAGGGGGAGAGAAAGTAATGAAAGGGCTTATATTTCACTCACAAGTATCCGTTTTTGGCGATTCATGCCAAAGGGGGAGAAAGTATTAGCCCAAAGCAAAAGGACCGCACCACCATGCCAATTTCAAAAAAATTCGAAACAAGTTTTTAAATGTTTTTCAATTGGTATTTTTTGAAAATTCTATATCAATTGGTAAAACCCTCTTGAACACTAATAGGAAACTTTCATTGAGGGGGAGTTTTGTTCAGTCAAAGGAAAAGCATTTGAAACAGGGGGAGAAAATTTCAAATCTTGAAAAATGCTTCTCAAAATCTTACTCATTTACCTTTGACTATTTGCAAAAGGATTTTGAAAAGAGTTTTCCAAAGAATTTGCAAAAACAAAACTAGTGGTGCAAGCGTGGTCCAAAATGTTAAAATAAATAAAGCAATCCACGATATCCTATGAATGTATAAATTGGTTTAATTCCAGGTAACCTTTGCACTTACCTTATGCAAACTAGTTCAATTCTGCAATTATATATTTGCTTTGGTTTGTGTTGGCATCAATCACCAAAAAGGGGGAGATTGAAAGGGAAATAGGCTCACACCTTTTCCTAAATGATTTTGGTGGTTGAATTGCCTAACACAAATAATTGGACTAACTAGTTTGCTCTAGATTATAAGTTCTACAGGTGCCAAAGGTTCAACACAAACCAATAAAAAAGTCCAAGAAATGGTTCAAATAAAAATGAGCAAAGAAAACCGAAGGCTGCCCTGGTCTGGCGCACCGGACAGTCCGGTGTGCCACCGAACAGTGTCCGGTGCACCACCAGACAGTGTACGGTGCACCAGGGAGATCAACTCCAAACTTCCCACCTTCGGGTTTCTAGGATTGCCTCTCCGCTATAATTCACCGGACTGTCCGGTGTGCCCTGATCTTTGATTGAAGAGAAAAGCTCACTCGGTCTAGATGACCGTTTGAGAGAGGGAAAGGGTTGAAAGAGACCCGGTCTTTGTGACCACCTCAACGGGGAGTAGGTTTGCAAGAACCGAACCTCGGTAAAACAAATCACTGTGTCATCTGCCTTATTTGCTTGTGATTTGTTTTAGCCCTCTCTTTCGGACTCGTTTATATTTCTAACGCTAACCCCGGCTTGTAGTTGTGCTTAAAGTTTATAAATTTCAGATTTGCCTATTCACCCCCCTCTAGGCGACTTTCAAAGACTAAAGTTGATAAAATTTGGGGATGTCCTTAGCTAACAACTACACTGTTTAAAAATATTAAACTCCCCATTATACTAGGATAAGAAGAGATTAACCATTAAAACTAGTATTGACCCAAACCTTAAGAAAATGAAAAGGAACATTAAAATGAGAACCAGAGGGCAACCACATTTTTCTTGGTTTTCTTAGGTGATGTAGTTCATAAGAAAATTTTGTTAAACCCTCTGTTAGTACAAAGAAAATCCACCACCTTTTATTTAGTAAAAACAGTAAGAATTTAGAAAAAACCTAAAAAATTAACCCTAAGGAGGAACCACCCCAACCCTAGGGATAACAAATATTATGATAGTATGAATCTAGGAAAAATACAAGTTCTGTTGTTTGATATTTTTCAAAGGACAAGTTAGTTATAAGTGTCTTTTTGATATTAAACTTTAGAAAATCACAACTAAATAACCATTAAGTCACCTTCTGTGATTTCTGGCACAGAGGTATGTTATTAACTATAGATGTTAACAAAAATAACTTTTAGTGCAGAACCCCCACCTAAATCAGAGTTGTAGTGCAAAGTGACCACCTACCCTCACTTGTTATTTTTGCCTAGAGTTTATCCTAATTATTCTTAACCTCAAATTTGTAGAACAGGCTACAATGGTCAATATTAGCCCACTGTAATTCTAATAGAATTTTTAGAAATTTCTAAATCATCATGGTAGTTCAAGCCTACCTTAGCTTAAAGCCTAAGTAAAAATGAGAAGGAGGATTAGTGGATATAAAGAATGTTACCCACACCCCTACAACCAAACATCCCTAAGTGCCCACTAAAAACCTTGGGGGATGTCCAAAAATCTTAATCCCACTCAAAACCTAAATCAGGCAAGTATAACACATTTAGAGCATCGTACGATAAAGAAACCCTAGTTTACCACTGCCTTAATATTGCCTCACCATACATCATGTTTACTAAATTGGCATCTCATTAAAATACATGTACTTTATTCATTGCATTCGATAGATTGTAATCTCACTGATGGGGAGTACGTCCTCATTCCGGAGCAAGGAGTTGCTCATGAGGTAGTACAAGAGCCAGCACCAAAGCCTGCTACGGAGGATCTACCTGCCCAGCTTTCGAAGGCAAGCCCCTGTTTTATGCATAACCGTTATATATGCTATTTTACTGCACTTAATGTTTGTAGGCTTGTACTGTGCACTTAAGTGTAGGAGTTGTCTGAAACCCTAGTTGCATGAACTCAGGATTCCTTTTGAGATGGATACTAGTATGCTAGGTCGAGTAGCTACTTTGCTAATTAGGGATCTTGGAAGAAGTCGAGTGATTTTTCTAGCACTCATGCGAGGTCAGGAATTGGTTGTATCCATTTTGATAACGGAATGGTGATGGTCTGTGGACACGAATCCATGGGGATGCGTTGTCTACAAGGCGAAATTGGAATAAGGATTAACGTGCAGATACCTGTGTCAAGCGTTTGAACGTACTAAACACATGCCGAGAAATATGGTAAATTGGTAAGCCTAGTACCTGAGTGAACCTGCCCACAGATTGCCCTCCTCACGCGACCTGATACATGGTCTCCCATTCCGGTTATGGTAGGTACAAGTGCGGTCACTGCACAACGGCAGTCGGGGTCAGTGAGGCATTGTACGTGAAGGTGGTGAGCCCCTTTCTGTTGCCAAGGAATCGATGGGGACGGTTGATGTGTGTGGGGACGGAGTGCCTCACCACGTCGTGTGTTTAGGTTTACCTTGCAAGGTTAAAACTCGATTTGAATTGTCTACTTCTCGCAGCTAATGAGACTGCTAGATCCATTGTACTGCATTGAGTAATAAGTGGAAATGAGATGACTGGCAAAAGATGTTGATTGATAAAATGTTTGATACCATGCATGAATAGCTAGGTACTTATCTAGTTTAAATTATTATTCTAGAACCTAAAAAAATAAAAAATAAAACTTGATTTTAGACTCAGCCAGTGCTTTTGTCAAACAAACCCCTCAGCCAAACAGCTGCATGGTCTAGAGATAGAGGAGTAGACTCCTCACACCGGGTAAGTCTAGCTGAGTATTAGTATACTCTGCCTTGCTTGTGGCATAATTTTTACAGGTTCTCTGGAGGATATGGTTGCTGGAGTGACTTGGCCTACCACCTTGCCACTAGGTTGGACTGTCGAGTGGGACCCTACCTCAGCAGGAGAGGAGCATGAGGAGTGATGGGCCAGGCTTCCCCATCCTCCCTTTTTTTACTGTTAGTTAATTTCCGTTGCATCGAGAACAATGGTCACTACTTTTGCAAAAACTTCGATGATGATGTAATAATACTAAGTACACCTTTAAATTATGGTTTTATGCTTTATTGTATTTCTCTGTGCCTCACCTTCGAGTGAGTATGTGGTACTTGATCCTGTTAGTGGCCTTGTCAAACTAGATCCGAGGGACTGACGATTTATTCCTATTTAAGTGTGGTCTAGCCTTTAAGGCGGGACTTAGGCACTTAAGTTGGAATAATTCGGGCGATTCCGCCACAGCGATGCACGCGATGGACGGTGGATGGGGCCGCGGAGGTGGGGCTGCATCCATCGAGGTCAGGCATAATGGCTCGGACGGAGGGGAGATTCTAGAGGATGCCGAGCCCACCACGGCGGTGGCAGCTGAGAACGGGGCGAGGGGGATGAAGGAGACGACATTGGGTGACGCGAAGGTGTTGATGGAGGGGCTCGTGCTCATTGTCGTATATCGCGATGCTTCGAAGCAGGCAGAGCAGGGCATTGTAGGCCCAAGCGGGGCAATGTCAATGGAGCAGCAGGAGGTCAGGAGATGGAGGAGGACAATGCAAAGGATGACATGCTGGAGGTTATCAGGAAATGGAGGAGAAGGACGATGCAGTGGGCGCGAGAGGCGAAGCACGGTGGGGTAGGGCTAAAAGGGGTAGTGCCTGTAACACCCCTGGTGTTACTGGTAAAAAACCTTGAGCATAACATCATGTGCATTGACATTTCATATGTTTCTTACACCTAGAGTGCATTCACTAGGTAAAGAGTTCAAACAAGTTGTAATGACGTGGCTTGAAAAGTGCTTAGCCCTAAGGTAGGATACTTAACCCTGAATTGGGGCAAGCCCAAATAAGTTAAAACCTGAAAAGTCATGATAAATATTCCTAAGATGTCAAGGTTGATGGACTTTAGTGACACAAAAACCCTAAAGTACTTAAAACCCTAAAAAGCACCCTAGAAAACCTTAATTGAAACCTAGGGGGCTAAATGTAAATTCTAGGCACTTTTGGACCAAAGTGCAAATATCAAAGTAAAAGAGCACCTCAAACCAAGTATCTTTCATATTGGAGAATTTGCAAGTTAAATAGTGGAATTTGGACCTATTTGCAAAAAAGTACCCCATAAACACTATAGGGTTAAGTCTGAATTCAGTGGAATAGGGTAACTTTGGAGCTCTATATCTCCAAATCTACAAAAGTTTTGCCCTAGGTCAGTATAGCAAACTTGTAGAGCTATGTTAGGGGTACAAGTTTTATTAAGTGACTAAGCATTGGTGTTGTACAGAAATTGGAGATAAAAGGAGTTAAAGTCGGGCTGTCAGTGAGCCCTTTAACTGAAAAACAGCCACTAGTGACATTTGGTTAACTTTGGGAGTAGTTCGTGGTTGATTCAATGGAGATAAGGTTAGGGTCACTATGGCAAATTTGAGGCTCTAACATTAGTGAACAACTTTGCTATATCGAGCTGGATCAGGTGCTGAATAATTTCTGAAGAAAATCGCCCTCGAATATGCTCTGCCAGGTGCTCTGAATGCCGTTCTGATGGTACAGTAGACTGACAAAGTTCCTAGGTATGCTGCACCTCGCCGCCGGTGACCCTCACGCTCGGATTTGCGCCGGCGATGCGATTCGTGCCGTTGGCGTGCGGATAACGACTCAGGGTGAAAAGATCTTCACCGTGGATGAGACCGGGTGCTGGCCGCCGTACCCACTTGCCTCACGACCGGTCCAGATAGCCTCGCCGAAGTTTGCACCGGTCGTGCGATGGCCACATGCCTTGAAGCTTTACCTCGTCGCAGTAAGCCGCTTTAGGTAGCTAGTTCATCGCCTGAGACATTGCCACGGTGAAAGCCACGGTACCACCTGCGCTAGTGACTTCCCCTCTCTCCGGCCGCCAGCACGCCATTCCAAAATTAGGAGCCACCGCCCTTGGACACTATAAATTGAGCATACCACTAGCTCCGTTAGGTAATCACGAAGCCAGAGCACCCGCTCCTGCCTCCGATTAGCCACCATAGCTCTCTAATTCCTCTCTTCCCCAAATCGGTTTTCCGCACCCTATGAACACCTCACCGTGGCCAGACATCTACAAGTTAGCTCATGCTCTTCTATGTGATGTTCTAGCCTCCCTCATGTCCCCTATTTCTCACAGACCCATTCGATTGAACTAGACCGCCTTGAATCACCTAGAACACGTTGAGTTATCTCCGGTTTCCATCGCCATCGTGGGCAGAGAGTTTCCGACCCAGATCTGTGCAATTGGTTGAGGGATTAAGGTCGCCGGGGTTGGAATTAGGTGTCGAACAAAGGACAGGCCTAGCCGTTGCGTAATCTGGCCACTACAAGTTCGCTGAAGACGTACTCGTCGCCGTCCACCATCGTGGACCACGCGCTGTGAAGAAATAGAAGTGCGAGGGCCTAACTGCGATTGTCAGCGGCACAGAGGAATAGTGTAAAGGATTCTTAACCAGTTCTTCAAACCGTTGGGGGCCTCTATGCAATTTCGCCGGGCATGGACTGTATCGGGCTAAATTGAGCATGTTACTGTTTATGCTTTCTCTTTTTCTTTTTCTGCCAGACTTAGGAAATTTATAGGAAATTATAGAAAAATGATAAAAATTTGAGACCAATTTTGCTAGACTCCTAAATTCCTATAATATTTAATAAAAATAGTTCCAAGAATTTTAGACCAAACCAAGAATTGTTTAGTATTTAAGAAGGCCAAAACCTAGATTTTTGGAATTTTAGAAATTATTTGATGACTCCAAAAATAATAAAACTTTTTGGATAGACTTAATTTCATAACTAGAACCCATGGGTGAAGTTTGACATATGTTGGACATTGTTTGATTCCCAAACCAAAAACCCTAGCTCCTTAGGGTAAAACTGTCTAACCCTACTAGGGTGTTGACATAGAAGACCCTAGTTTCCCTGGTGCACCGTGAAGGAAAAGTTGAATTCAAGATACAACTTGATGTATCTCTACTATCACTACATTTTCATAAGCATCACATGAGCATTCATGGTTAAATTTGATTATGTATAGAAAACGAGGAAGAGATAACTGTTGAAGAAGAGGGGACTACACCACCAGCTGAAAATCCACCTGCCGGGAATTGTTTTTATTTTGGTATCTATGGGACAGAGCCTGACTCCCCTGCAACACAAGGCAAGCCCCGGTGCATTTGCACCTCCTTGTTGTTTTAAAATCTTTATCACTTTGTTTGATGCATTAGGTAATAGGAGTTGTGTGCCAAACTATTGTTGCCTTTCCTTCCTTGAAATTGTTTACCATTCCTTGATTACCTGTTTTATTAAAAGGTTTTCTGATTCTTAGTCATGCTTTAGAAAACAAAAAGGTTTTGTTTTAAACCAAAGGTGATGCTTCAAAGGGAAGGGGATGTTTTCAAAAATAAAACATGATGGTGGATCCATCATGGCCGTGATCGGTTCAACATCGGACAAGATGTACCTCTGCCAGGTACCAAACTTTGGGTTTTAAATGATAAAGATGAGATCAGGCGGGTGACTTGCACGAGAAGAGAGTCTCGGTGTAGTGTCTCCGTCTGAGTCGATTAAGGACCGTACCGATGTGAGCCTGCTGACCGAGGACCCTTTAACTGGTCACATGCCTCGTCATGGGTAAGCTTTGCCTCGGGCAGACTAATACCAGAAAGGCCAACATGCAATGGGAGTGGAGAGATGGTGAGAGTAGCGTGTACCCTCCGTGGAAAGAGGCTGGACGGTGGTGTATCTGTGCGCTCGGTTGGCGTGAACCTGGTCTGGTCTTAAGAAACCCGGTGGCGAGTTGACATATGCAAGGGTTAAGTGTTACATATGTCGTGTGATTGGAGATCCTCAGCTAAGTATTAATCGATTTGGATAGCCGTTACTTCTGGGACATGAAGACTTGGTCACTGACTTACACGTAGCATTCCAGTGAACTAAAAGGGTTGATGAAAGACTGCTAGTGCAGGTCAAGTGCTTGAACTAGGGTAGAAAGAACTCTAGTTGCAGGTAATGACTTAACTTGATAATAAAATTGGATTTTTAAGGATCCACTGTTAGTAAGCATTTCTGCAAATATAGTCTTTGATTCTCGAAAAGCCTTACCTTGACTCCTTCAAGCCAGCATACCCTTGAGAGTCTTTTCATTTGACGGGTAAGACTTGCAAAAGTACACTCCGTACTCAGGGTTTTCAAACCCATGTTGTTGTAGGTGAGAAAACAACGAACTTTTGTTATTTTTGTTCTAAGGTGGTGCCCAAGGGAGAACCTCAGCAGTGAAGTCGCGGGAGGATGTTGGCCTCCCACTCAAAAAACATTATACTTTCATGCGGGAGGGGTTTTTGCCTCCCAAGTCTGTAATAATAATACTTTATGCACTCGTACACCCTAGTTTTGTAATAACAATAATACTCTTTCTCTATATTCGAATGAATGTAAATTAAGTTATTATAATTGCTTTCGCTATTCTTTCCTTCGATGTGATTTAATATCTGTGTGACGGGTGAAGCGCTCTTGGGCGAGGAACTGAGGATACGGTTACCGAACTTGTCGAGTGATTATGTGCATCTACAAGGTTGTCCAAGGTCCATTGGACAAGGACAACTGTAGGTGGGCCTAATAACTTGGGAGGTTCCATCACAGCTGGTATCGGAGTGAAGCCCATCTCTTCAAATATTATGAAGCACTTCAAAAAGAATTTTCAAATACTTATCTAGAAGTATTCTTTCATTCTTACCTTGCCACTTTCTGGAAGCTCTCATCTTATAAGACCAGGTAATAGAGTGCAATATATAGGAAGTTGGGGATCAACGAAGGTTGATTCCGTAATTATTGGGTTATGCATGCATCATGTTTAAAAATTATACTAATAAATCTTCCCCTCTTATGGATATATGGCACGTCCAAGGAAAACCGTGCGCAAGTCCATAGGACCTTTTGGTGTGCCTCGTCATCATTTAGCCCCCGGACATGACGGAAGTAGTAGCGGCAGCAACGATCCAATCGGAGACTTGGAAGCCAAAGTGGAACAGCTTCGGACGGAGCTACGTCACCGAAATAGGGTGTGGGCACAGGACAGTCAGCGCATAGCTGAATTGTCAGCTGACGTCAGACGCTTGCAAGACGAGCTTCCTGAATGGGATCTGGCGGTTGATTGGGTCGTCAACTCACGTTCGGTTGCTTGGGACCGTGAAGCAAAAGCTCGAGCTCGTGTGACTGAGCTTAGTGTGGCCCTCGACAGTCTGCAAGTGTACTGCAATAGTTTACATGAGGAAGTACATGTATTGTATGCTCGACTGCACCTGGACGTGCCTCCTAACGGTGCTGCAATGGGAGCCGGACCGTCGGGAACAGCAAACGATGGACCGGATGAGGAGTTGGACCTTTTTAAGCCCCCTCCTTCCATGAACCTTGCTGACGAATGGTCTCCTGTGGCAGGAAATGGTGTGACAAAGGATGACGAAGACTAGAATATTATAGTTTAGATGTAATACTTATGTAAAATAAGTACTGAAGTCAAGTTGTACGCCGGAGTTTGTATAATTACATTTTGGTAATGTAATATGATGGTATGTGTTGGCATGTTATATTTTTCAAATGTTTCTTTGCCTCAGATGTCATCATGGACTCACGCGCATGACGGTGCGAGGACTTCCCGTGGTCGGGAAGATACTCCTAATCCGCCACCTGTACCACCGACACTTGCCGAGGCTATCACTACCTTGGTCAATGCTACTACAGATAATGCCCGCTTCTTGCGCGAGATGGCAGGTAATTAGTTCCAGCAGCATGGCGGGAGAATTCCTCTGCAAGGACCGTGTGAAACCTCGTATCTGGAATTCTCTGAGATGCGTCCCCCGCTCTTTGTTAAAGCAGAAGACCCTCTTGAAGCTGATGAGTGGATAAGAGTAATGGAGCAGAAGTTCGGATTGATCCGTTGCACAGAGACACAGAAGCCGTTATTTGCTGCTCAACAACTGAGAGGGCCTACTAGTACTTGGTGGGCGAATTTTGTAGCAGTTCAACCGGCTGGACATCAAATCACGTAGGAGGAGTTCAAATTAGCATTCTGTGAACACTATGTTCCAGAAGGAGTGCTTCATATGAAACAATAAGAATTCATTCAATTAAAACAAGGGGGAGATACTGTAGTGCAGTATCTCAACAAGTTCAATCATTTGTCCCAGTATGCCATTGATCAAGTAAATACTGATCTGAAGAAAAAGAATTGCTTCATGAGGGGCCTCAACGACAGGCTCCAACGGAAAATGGTCACCTGCCTGGATCTTACTTAAAGCAAAGCTGTCAACACGGCATTGGCCGTAGAAGCCAAGAACACATGCCATGGAAAATCAAAGGGATTTGGAGGTGACAGGTCTAATCAGGGACCTGAGAAGCGAACCAAGTTGGTAATCTGACCTTTTAATCAGAGTCGTTCTTTGCCTCGTTCACCCTCCTATCCGTTCAAACAGCCTGTTTTCATTTGTCCTACCACTGCCCCCACTTCTACAAATCAGCCGAGTGCCCCTAGTACTCGTTTCCCCGCTCTTCCTAGTTCTTCCACTGGATGCTTTAATTGTGGAAAGTTCCGGACATTTTATAAAGGACTATCCATACCCAAAGCAGAATAAATTCAACAATCAGCAGAACTCTGGGAGCTCCAATCAAGGAAATGGGAACATGGCTAGTACTTCAACGGGCAAAAATGTCAAGAAAATAGGACGAATATATTATACTCAAGTGGCAACAACACCGAAGGTCGAGCCGGTAATGATGGGTATGTTCCTTGTTGCCAACCACCCAGTAGTTATTCTCTTTGATTCTAGTGCTTCACATACTTTCATAAGCTAGAATTTCGTGGAAAAGCATATTATTCCTTGCACTAAATAAAGGGAAGGATTTATTATCCATTCACCTAGGGGCCAAATATTTACTAAGGAAGTAGCCTTCCATGTGCCAATAACATTTGATGAACGGAAATTTCCCACCAACATGATTGTTTTAAAAGGCCAAGATATAGATGTATTTCTGGGCATGAATTGGTTAGCCCATCATAGAGCTATCCTCAATACTAACTTAAGGACCATCAAGTTGAGCCATGGTCATGAAGAAATTCAATTGTCCATCCCTGTAACTGTCACAGCCAAATTAGCTAGACGAGTTTATGAAGCTATCGTACCAGAAATCCAGGATATTCCAATAGTGTGTGAATTTTTGGATGTTTTCCCTAAAAATTTGCCTGTGTTGCCTTCGGAAAGGGATGTAGAATTTGTGATTGAACTGAAGCCTGGTACGGCTCCTATTTCTAAAGGTCGTACCGAATGCCACCTAATGAATTGGTAGAACTCAAGATTCAATTACAAGACCCGCTGGAGAAGGGATTTATTAGGCCTAGTTCATCACCATGGGGATGTCCAGCAATTTTAGTTAAGAAGAAGGATCAGACACTTCAAATGTGCGTGGACTACAGACCCTTAAATGAGGTCACTATTAAGAACAAGTACCTGCTTCCCCAGATCAATATCTTATTCGATCAGCTTACCGGAGCTCGGGTATTCTCCAAGATTGACCTCAGGTCGGGTTATCATCAGATCCATATTCGACCCAAAGATATACCCAAGACCGCATTCACTACGTGGTATGGATTATTTGAATATTTGGTTATGTCCTTCAGATTGACAAATGCTCCAGCCCACTTCACATATCTAATGAACTCGGTGTTTATGCCTGAGTTGGATAAATTTGTGGTGGTCTTCATTGACTATATCTTGATTTATTCCAAGAATGAAGAGGAGCATGCTAAACATTTATGGATCGTGTTAACGAGCTTAAGGGAACACCAATTATATGCTAAATTTAGCAAATGCTCGTTTTGGTTGGAGGAAATCCAATTTTGGGACATGTATTATCTGCAAGAGGAATTGTCATTGACCCCAGCAAAGTCAAGGATATTCTAGAGTGGAAACCACCAACGACAATACATCAAGTTCGAAGTTTCCTTGGGCTGGCTGGCTATTACCGCAAATTTATTCTGGATTTCTCCAAGATTGTGAAACCAATCACAAGTTTGTTGAAGAATGATACAAAATTTGACTGGTCCTCAAAGTGCAATGAAGCCTTCGAGCAGCTAAAGATATTATTGACCACTACTCCGGTATTGGCTCAACTGGACATTGAAAAGCCTTTTGATGTATACTGTGACGCATAAGGCAGTGGTCTCGGATGTGTCTTAATGCAGGAGGGCCGAGTCATAGCTTATGCTTTAAGACAGCTACGCCGGCATGAGGAGCACTATCCAACTCATGATTTGGAGTTAGCTACAGTTGTTCATGCCCTCAAGATATGGCATCAATATCTGATAGGAAATATCTATCATTTATATACAGATCATAAAAGTCTGAAATATATTTTTACCCAGTTAGAACTGAACATGAGGCAGAGAAGATGGATTGAGCTGATTAAGGATTATGATTTAGAAATCCACTATCACCCAGGAAAAGCCAATGTGGTGGCGGATGCACTAAGTCGCAAGGCTTCCTGCCATTGTCTTACAGTAAAGACCCCTGACATCACATTATGTCAAGAAATGGAGAAGTTAAACCTGGGAATGATACAACATGGAACTTTGACCCAATTAAAGCTTGAGTCAGTTCTTCTGCAAAGGATTATTGATGCCCAAATAAGTGACAAGGGTATGAAGCATATTCATGAGAAAATAGAAGCCGACAAAGCTAATTGTTTTAGAAAGGATGATCAAGGGATAGTATGGTTTAGTGATCGCATAGTTATGCCTCAGAATGCGGGAGTCTGCCAGCAAATTTTGGATGAAGCTCATCTTAGTCGATATTCCATTCATCCCGAAAGTACTAAGATGTATCAAGATTTAAAGCAACACTATTGGTGGACAAAAATAAAGATTGAGATTGCATGCTATGTGGCGAGATGTGACACATGTAGACGTGTCAAAGCAATACATATGAAGACTGCTAGTCCACTGCAATCTTTGCCCATCCCAACATGGAAATGGGAGGATATTAGTATGAACTTTATTGTGGGATTACCCAGGACGGCTAAAGGTTTTGACTCTATCTGGTTTATAATTGATCGGCTTACAAAGATAGCCCATTTTCTGCCCGTCAAGACAGATCATCCAGTTGTTGTCTATGCCCAAATATATATTGCTTGTATTCTCAGTTTGCACGGAGTTCTAAAAACAATAGTGTCGGACCACAGACCACAATTTGTATCCATGTTTTGGGAAGAACTCCACAAGTCTTTGGGTACTAAGCTGCTCCATAGTTCGGCCTATCATCCTCAAACAAGTGGACAAACTGAGAGAGTAAATCAAATACTTGAAGACATGTTGCGGGCATGTGTTCTAGAGTTTCCACAAAAATGGGATGAATGTTTACCATTGGCAGAGTTTTCATATAACAATAGTTATCAAGAAACTATTAAGATGGCACCATTTGAAGCATTGTATGGGCGACGGTGTCGAACACCCTTAAATTGGTCAGAACCTAGAGAAAGGTGGTTTTTCAGGCCTAACATGCTTAAAGAGACGGAAGAAAAAGTCCAACGAATCATACACAACCTGAAAGAGGCACAAGCTCGACAAAAGAATTGTGCGGATAAACGACGTCAGCCTTTGAACTTTCAAGTTAATGATCATGTATACTTTAAGGTGTCACCAATGAAGGGTGTGAACCGTTTTGGGATAAAAGGGAAGCTGGCACCTCAGTATATTGGCCTGTTTCTTGTTCTTGAACGATACGGACCAGTGGCATACCGACTTCAACTGCCAGAAACATTATAGGCAGTGCATATTGTGTTCCATATATCTCAATTGAAGAAGTGTCTTCGGGTTCCTGATCGAACCATTGACGTGGTGGATATTGCTTTGGAACCAGACTTAACATATTCAGAACATCCTATTCAAATTTTGGACCAAAAGGACAGGACTACCCGAAAAAGGACTCTTAAATTCTATAAAGTACAATGGAACCAGCATACGGAAGATGAAGCTACCTGGGAGACTCAAGACTTCTTGGAAAAGAATTTTCCTAGGTTCTTAGCTTCATATAACTTGTAAGATATGAGTATTTGATTGTAAAGGAGAAATAAACCCCCATACCATCCCTGCCCTGTAATACAAATAAGGAAATAAAAGATGTGATGTGTTTCCTTTTCCATTACTTGCCCTAGGACCTTAAATCTCGGGACGAGATTCTTTTATGGGGGGAAGGATGTAACACCCCTGGTGTTACTGATACTAAAACTTGAGCATAACATCATGTGCATTGCCATTTCATATGTTTGTTACACCTAGAGTGCATTTACTAGGTAAAAAGTTCAAACAAGTTGTAATGACGTGGCTTGAAAAGTGCTTAACCCTAGGGTAGGATACTTAACCCTAAATTAGGGCTTTTGAATGTAAGAAAAGCCCAAATAAGTTAAAACCTCAAAAGTCATGATAAATATTCCTAATATGTCAAGGTTGATGGACTTTAGTGACACAAAAACCCTAAAGTACTCAAAACCCTAAAAAGCACCCTAGAAAACCTTAATTGAAACACTAGGGGGTTAAATGTAAATTCTAGGCACTTTTGGACCAAAGTGCAAATATCAAAGTAAAAGAGCACCTCAAACCAAGTATCTTTCATATTGGAGAATATGCAAGTTTAATAGTGGAATTTGGACCTATTTGCAAAAAAGTACCCCATAAGCACTATATGATTAAGTCTGAATTCAATGGAATAGGGTAACTTTGGAGCTATATATCTCCAAATCTACAAGAGTTTTACCCTAGGTCAATATAGCAAACTTGTAGAGCTATGTTAGGGGTACAAGTTTTATTAAGTGACTAAGCATTGGTGTTGTACAGAAATTGGAGATAAAAGGACTTAAAGTCGGGCTGTCAGTCAGCCCTTGAACTGAAAAACGGCCACCAGTGACATTTGGTTAACTTTGGGAGCAGTTCGTGGTTGATTCAATGGAGATAAGGTCAGTGTCACTTTGGAAATTTTGAAGCTCTAACATTAGTGAACAACTTTGCTATATCGAGCTGGATCAGGTGCTGAACAATTTCTGAAGAAAATCGCTCTCGAATATGCTCTCTCAGGTGCTCTGAATGGCGTTCTGATGGTACAGTAGACTGACAAAGATCCTAGGTACACTACACCTCGTCGTTGGTGACCCTAGCGCTCGGATTCGCGCCGGCGATGCGATTCGTGCAGTTGGCACGCGGATAACGACTCAGGGTGAAAAGATCTCCACCGTGGATGAGACCGGGTGCTGGCCGCCGTACCCACTTGCCTCATGGCCGGTCTAGATAGCCTCGCCAGAGTTTGCTGCCGGCCGCGCGATGGCCACGTGCCTTGAAGTTTTACCACGTCGCAGTAAGCCGCATTAGGTAGCTAGTTCATTGCCTGGGACATTGCCACTGTGAAAGCCACGGTATCACCCGCACCAGTGACTTCCCCTCTCTCCGGCCGCCAGCACGCCATTCCAAAATTAGGAGCCACCGCCCTTGGACACTATAAATTGAGAATACCACTAGCTTTGTTAGGTAATCACGAAGCCAGAGCACCTGCTCCTGTCTTCGATTAGCCACCATAGCTTTCTATGTTGGTACTGCCTCTCGACAGCAAGGAGATCCAACACGGGTGAATGGAGATGGCAACAGGGCACTCGCGCGTGATGGCAAAAGCTCTGTTAATCTGGCCTCTCACGGGCACTGTGCGGGGGTATTTATAGGTATCCGAGTGCACGGCGCCTTGCGTTAAGGACGCATGTGCCCTCAGGTACCTAGTTTATCCCCAGAATATTCCTATAAAGCGGGGTTACAAGCTGTAATTACATGTACGCCTTTACAAATTAGGCCCGTAACACAACCGCGGCCACGCAGGGCCTGTTACAATGGGCCCGACCTCATGTGGGCCTCGGAGCCGACCGAGGCCGCGCCGTAGGGAGGCGTTGCCGCAGGCCTTCGTCTGGTGCCGAATCGAGCGAAGGGTCTCCATGTTGTCCCTGGTGTCGATCAAGCGAAGAGTGTCCCTGCCTGCTTTGCCTGTCAGGGCGGGGGCTAAGCGGTGGAGACTTCGGGCGAAGGGTGGCGTTTCTGCCTTCGCTCCAACATTTGCCCTCCGAGGGACCAGTTCGACAAAGTCACCTGGTGCCGAAGACGTCGCTAGATGGCGGAGACGCTGCCCTCGCTCGAAGTGGTTCCGCGGGGGTTTTTGATGTGACCGTTGATGGACATCGTACTGTTGGACTGCGGGTTTTCCGAAGCGTCGCGCCCTGTGGGATTGCGGGTTTCCCGAGGAGCCGCGCCCTGCCTATAAAGGGGGGCGGGGGACGGCGCTGTTTGCACTTTGCCTTCCGCGCTCCGTGAAAACCCTAGCCGCCCGCCGTCTTTCTGCTCCTCTTCTTCTACTGCTCGCTTTGCTCGTCGGAGATCTGGCTCGAGTGAAGCAGACCGCCCGCCGCCGCCGACGGTACGTAGCAATGCCATCCTCTTCTTCTTCCGCCGACGCCACGCCGCCGGCCGCCGCCTCGTCTGAGGAGACGTTGAGTGGCGTGATGGTGGAGGAGCTGCGCGCTGGCGACTCTGTTGATTTTGGTGTGTCACGGATGACGTCGGCCCGCGTCGAAGAAATGCAGCGCTTGGGCTACTTTGGCGGCGGAGTCGCTCGTGCTCCGGGGACGGAGGAAGTCCCCGAGCCGGAGGGTGAGTTGGTTGTTTTTGAGGCGTTCTTCGTCGCCGGTCTCCGCTTGCCTGCGCACCGGTTTGTTGGCGAAGTCCTGCGTAGATTCAACGTTCAAATTCATCAGCTGACACCGAACGCCGTGGTGGCGCTGGCGAAGTATGTCTGGGCGACGACTTCGTACGGCGGACAGCCGTCGGTTGAAGTTTTTGCGAAGAATTACTGCTTGCATTGGCAGAAGAGGGTGATTGAGGGCGGAGTTGCCCAGTTTGGGTCGTGCACATTCACGCCGAAGACCGGCAAGACCACAATGCCAGTAGTGGAGTTGGTTCCATGCGCCCGCAACAAGTGGGGCAATTGGAATGAATTTTGGTTTTACGTTGCTGAGGCTACTGTCGAAGGCCATGAAGGACTGCCCGTATCTGAGATGTGCTCTCACTATTACTCTGCGTATCCGCCCTTTGAAGTGGCAGAAGAGGATGCAGACGAAGGGGCCCTTCGATGCGCCGCCGGCCAGAGCAGTGGTCGTGATTTAGTTGAAGAGTTTGTGGCGTACGGGGTCTGGCCCTTGGCGCACGGCTGGGCGTTGGGCGAAGTGTGCCCTCGCCAGATGCCTTTTCACGGAGGAAGGGTGGTGCGAAGTCCAGCCTTTGCACTGAATTTGCGAAACCATGACCCGGCCGCCTTTGTGCGTGATGCGGAGGACTTGGCGGTGCGGCTCGTGGGGCGATACGTGGCGAGGACGGAAGGCCAGCGCAGCTTTGATATTCGCGGGTCAAATGAACGTTTGAACAGGGTCTTCGAATTGAATCAATTGCCGTACGACGGCTACCCTGGACAAGACGAAGCGGACCGCCGTGGGAAGAAGCCGGCGGTGGAGACTGGAGGCGACCCTGCGCTGACGGCCGCCCCCTCCTCAAAAAAGAGAAAATTAGGTACTGCGATGGGAGGAATCGGGGTGTCTGATAGTTTTGCTAGGGAGTTAATGAGGACGTGCGCGGCCCCGGGGGAGAGGATGTCTTCGCCCGAGCTCCGGGAGTCTTCGGCTCGGATGCTGAGGGTTACCGGGGGCTGCTGGCCTAGAAATGTTCCTGTCCCCTGCGCGGCTGAGGAAGACTGTTTTACATCTCGTATGGTTCGTCAGTGGAGGGTTTTTCCTTACGGGCGAAATATCGGTGCTGTTGTGTGGGCAGTGATGGACAAGGATCGCCAAGGGGCAGCGCAAAAAACGCCAGGCGACCGTAAGGATTCACGACGCCCGGCCGAAAAGGCAACGGGGAACGGCGAAGGCTGCGGCCTCCAGTGGAGGCAAGCCGCCGCTGGCGGCGAAGGCGAGCGCCGCTGCGCCCAGCAAGGCGCCGGAGACAGCGGCGGGCGCCGGAGTCTCCAAGCCGACGAAGGTGGTGCCGCCGGCCAGCGGAGTGGCGGAGGCTTCGAAGGCGGCCCGAGCGTTGCCGCCGCCGGGCAAGCGCATCGCCGACTTCGGCACCGACATTAGCGTGGACGATTATCTTGGGGGTAAGTCACCCAGCCGCCTCTTTTTTTTTTTTGATTGTTGATGCGCTACAGGGTCGGACGAGGGCCGGCTTGCTATAGCTGTGCCTGCCGGGGCAATCGCGACGGCGAAGGGCGGGGCCCTTGGCGCCGGAGGCGAGGTGTCGGCCCTCGCGAAGGTCAGAGACGAGGCTGGCGCGGCGACCCGCCGGCTGAAGGGAGTGACGGAGGCGCTGAATCAGGCGACGGAGGCGCTGAGTCAGGTCCGCCGAGTTTTTTTTTTCGGCCATGGCCTTACGTGTTCTCTGCAGGTGGCTGACTTCACCAGCCGTACTGCGTCGGGGGCGCTCACGGCAGCCTTATCTGCCGAAGTCGAGAGACTTCGGACGCAACATGCTGACGCTGTCCGTGAGAAGTCTGCCTCCGACAGCAAGTGTCGTAAACTGGCGGACAAGGTGGCCGCCCTGGAGGAAGAAAAGGCTGATCTCCGGCGCCAGCTGGCGGGGGAGAGGAGGGAGGCCAACGAGGCCGTCGCCAAAGAGCAGGCCGCGCAGGCGGAGGCTAGGCTGGCACGGGCGGAGGCCAATCTTGCCAAGGATCTCGCCGAGGACCTGCGGGGGCGGCTCACCGCTCTGGAGAGCCGCACGAAGGGGGCCGAAGCCGCGGCACGAACGGAGGCCGAACGGACGCGCACACAGCTTATGGCCACATACCGCGAGCTGGGTGCGCGGACCGGTGACTTCGTGGTGCCGGAGCGAGAGGCCGGACTTCGCTGCCTGGAATGGGTGCAAGAGGAGCTGCAGGAGCTCCCCACTGTCTTGGCTGGATTAATGTCGTTCGCCTCCCTGGTTACCTGCGAGGGGGCAATGAACGCACTCTCTCGCGAAGGGTGCCGGCACTATGAGGCCTTCGACCAGGCAGATGAAGATTTTGGGCGAGACATCTATAAGGTCGAAGACCCCGTGGTGAAGGAGTCCGCCGGCGCCCTCTATGATCGGATGTGGGGTCTGTATGGCGGTGAAGTGGTCAGGGAGCGGGCCGAGGCTGCGAGGGCTCAGGTAACGTTGTCGTTTGTTTGGCGTTTGCTGGATGTGGTCTGTGCGTGTGTTTGCTGACTTTTTGTATGTTTTGTTTTAGGCGGAGCGAGGCGAGCGGGTGGACGATTTCGGAGCACTGAACGACGCCCTGCCTGACCCGGAGCCGGCCCCGGAGACTACGGAAGACGCACCAGGCGCCCCCACATCTGCTGCGACAGTTGAAGACCTGCCCATGAAGGTGGCCGAAGGCGCTCCCGATGCCCTCGCAGCAGCCGCGCCGACCGTCGAAGATCCGACGGCGGAGGCGGTGGAAAGAATGGCGGGAGTGGCGGCGGAGACAACGGCGGAGGCACCCGCCGCGTCAGGGCCCTCGCAGGTGGCATAGTGGTTGTCTAGGGTTAGGAAATTTTGGATGTTTGTACTGAACTTTGGTTGCTGCGCAGGTTCAAGATTTTGGGCCTGCGCACGCAACCACTGCTACTGAGTTTTTGGCGGCCTCGACCGCGGAAGGTGGTAATCAATATAGTGGGTCTGCATCTGAGTTTTTTGACTTTGCTGACTCCGGGAGCTCGGTTGAGTGGACTGAGGAGTCGTCGGAGGAGAATTTGGATTATTTTACGGCCTTGGACGTGGCTGCGGCGGAGGCCTCGCCACACGCCGCGGACGCGTCGGACGTGCCAGGCCCTAGCGCCGGGCGCCGTCGTCGAAGGGCGGTTGCAAAACGTAGGGTTAGCGCGGAGGAGCGGGCTTTGCTTCGTGTGAGTGGGGCCGGTCGGCAGGAACTGTTGTCTCTGCCGACCGCCGAGAGTGTAGGTGAGGGGGAACTGCGAAGGCTTTTTGCGGGTGAGGAGCTCAGGATAATGTTATTTAATTATAGGGAGATGGGAATTATTCCTAAAGTTGAACCGATGTAGAGTGTGGTGTCCTCGCTTGTGTATGTAGAGTCTTGTATGGTGGAATTGTGTGCCCTCGCGTGCATGTGTGTGAAGGCGTTTTGTACTAACTGATTCGTTCGGCTGCGCTGTGCTTGGTTGATTATAATTGGTCTTGGCGTGAATGGTTCGATGTTGTCGTTTCGGCCGTTGTTGTGCTAGTCCAGGTGTACCCTTAAGTGTCTTCTGCACAGATAGTCTTCGGTTTTTTCGCACTTGCTGTGTTAAACCGGTTGCACCCTTAGGCGACTTCCGCGCGGATAGTCTTCGCGATAGACTTAGATTTTTTCCGCACTTGTTGTGCTAATCCGGCTGCACCCGTAGGCGACTTCGGCACGGATAGTCTTCGCGATAGACTTAGATTTTTTCCCGGCTGCACCCTTAGGCGACTTCTGCACGGATAGTCTTCGCGATAGACTTAGATTTTTTCCGCACTTGTTGTGCTAATCCGGCTGCACCCGTAGGCGACTTCGGCACGGATAGTCTTCGCGATAGACTTAGATTTTTTCCCGGCTGCACCCTTAGGCGACTTCTGCACGGATAGTCTTCGCGATAGACTTTGATTTTTTCCGCACTTGTTGTGCTAATCCGGCTGCACCCGTAGGCGACTTCCGCACGGATAGTCTTCGCGATAGACTTTGATTTTTTCCCGGCTGCACCCTTAGGCGACTTCTGCACGGATAGTCTTCGCGATAGACTTTGATTTTTTCCCGGCTGCACCCTTAGGCGACTTCTGCACGGATAGTCTTCGCGATAGACTTAGATTTTTTTCGCACTTGTTGTGCTAATCCGGCTGCACCCTTAGGCGACTTCTGCGCGGATTTGTCGCACGCGAGGGTAGCTAGCGCTTAGCCTCGCGGTGACCTCGTGGTGGTCGAATGTCGAAGACCGTCATCGCGGTCTTTTTCGACGCATGTCTTTTTGCGGGGGATTTTTTTTTACGCATATATTACATGGCTCCGCCTCGTTAAAAACCTCACCCCCCGGGAGGAAAAGAGTGCGGGCCGGTGCAAAATTGTTTCTGCAAATTACAAGGGCGAAGACAGCCCTGAGGAATCAAACAAAAAATTTGCGGAGGTTGTCAATGTTCCAGGAATGCTCCAGGTCCTCGCCGGTTGGCGTTGTGAGCCTGTATGCGCTGGGGGAGGCCTTCGTCTTGACGATGAAAGGGCCCTCCCACTTGGGCTCCAGCTTGCCCCTTGACTCCGTCCGAGCTGTCCGAATGAGCACGAGGTCCCCCTCGCTGAACTCCCTCGGGGTGACTGAGTGGTCGCACCATGCTTTGGTCTGGGCTTGATACTTGTTCAGAGCTTGTAGGGCGAAGACACGGTCTCCGTCGATGAGATCCTTTGAAGTCGGCTCGTCCACATCTGGGACGGCTGACGGGACCGTTCGCGGGGACCCGTGCTTTATTTCCTGCGGGGTCATGGCCTCCGATCCGTATAACAGACGGAAAGGAGTAAACCCGGTCGCCCTGCACTCAGTCGTGTTTAGTGCCCAGACTGCCTCGGGTAAGAAATCGCTCCATTTGCCCTTTTTTTCATCGAGGAGCATTTTTTTGATAGCTGTGAAGATTTTTCCGTTGGCGCGCTCCACGACCCCGTTGGACTGCGGATGGTAGACTGAGGCGAAGGCAAGCTTGGTGCCAATGGAGAAACAAAAATCCTTGAAGTCTTGGTTATCAAACTGTTTGCCGTTGTCGACCGTTAACTCGGACGGTACTCCGAAACGGCAAACGATGTTCTGCCAGAAGAATTTTTGGGCAGTCTTTGATGTTATTGTGGAGACAGCCCGTGCCTCGATCCATTTGGTGAAGTACTCGACCGCGACGAAGGCGAACTTGAGGTTCCCCTGAGCGGTGGGCAGGGGTCCAACAATGTCGAGACCCCAGCGCTGGAGAGGCCATGTGTGGGCGATCAGCTTTGTGTACTGCGAAGGGCCGCCTGACCGAGGAGAGAACTTCTGGCAGGCTTCGCAGGACCGAGTGACCCGGTTCGCGGCGCAAATCATTGCTGGCCAGTAAAAACCCTGGCGTATCACCTTAGCAGCTAGGGCCCTTGGCCCCGCGTGCGAGCCGCACGTGCCACTGTGGACTTCACGTAGGACCTGCATGCCTTCGGCCTCAGTGACGCACTTAAGCATTGGTTGGCTGACCCCTTTTTTGTAGAGTTGGCCTTCAATAAGAGCGAAGTCCCGGCTTCGATGTCTGAGGCGCTTGGCCTCACTGATGTCGGCTGGGTGATAAAACCCCTGCAGGAACAGAGTAATGGGTGCTCGCCAGTCTTCGGTCATGATGAGGTTGACTGTACGGTGGCCCTCGATGTCATTGGTTATATGGAGCCCTTCGGGGCTCCGGACTGCTGGCGTGCCGATGACGTGGAAGAACACGTCGGAGGGCAGAGTTTCGCCCCTGGCCGCGGCCTTGGCCAATGCGTCGGCCTCCTCATTCTTGGCCCGGTCCACATGCTGCACGGTGAACCCCTTGAACTGTCTCTCGAGACTTCGGATGGCCGCGAGGTACTGCATGAGCGCGGGGTCCTTGGCTGCATAGTCTTTGTCGACCTGGCCGGCAACTACCTTGGAGTCTGTTTTGATGATGCAAGTGGTGACTCCGAGGGCCCTCAGCTTGCGGAGGCCGAGGATGACTGCTTCGTATTCTGCTATATTATTTGTGCACCTGTCGGATTCCAGATTGAAGCTGAGTCGTGCTGCATATCTGTGCTTGACCCCGACTGGTGATGTTATGATTGCAGCGACGCCTGCCCCCGCATGGCACCATGCGCCATCGCAATGGATCGTCCAGACCTTCTCTGTGGTCGGGTCCGGCTGTGTTACTGGCCCGGTCCAGTCGACGACGAAGTCTGCCAGGACTTGCGATTTGATGGCTGTCCTGGGCTCGAAGCTGATGTGGTAGCCGGAGAGTTCGGCTGCCCACTTGGCGATCCTTACCGATGCCTCCGGGTTTCTAAACAGTTCGCCGAGCCCCCTATCTGAGGTGACGCGGACCTTGAATGCTTCAAAATAATGGCGCAGCTTGCGCGAGGACATAACGACTGCTAGGCGATCTTCTCCAGCTCTGTCATGTTGCATTTGGACGGAGTCAGGACCTCGGAGACGTAATAAACAGGGCACTGTCTGACAGTGCCTTCGACTGTCTGCTCCTGCACTAGTGCCGCGCTGACCGCGTGCGGCGAGGCCGCGACATAGAGCAATAAGGGGAGCGAGGAGTCGGGGCTCGTGAGGGTGGCCAGCTCCGTTAAGTACTGCTTTAATGAGGCGAAGGCCGCTGCTTGCTCCGGCCCCCAAGCGAAGTCTTTTGCGCCGCGGAGAGTTTTGAGGAAAGGAAGACTTCGCTCGGCCGACCTGGAAATGAATCTGTTGAGAGCGGCCAATCTGCCTATCAGACGCTGGACATCCCTGGTGGACTGCGGAGGCGACATGTTGATGATGGCCTGGATCTTAGTTGGGTTAGCCTCGATGCCGCGGTGCGACACCAGGTAGCCCAATATCTTGCCCTGGCGAACACCGAAAACGCACTTTTCCGGGTTTAAGCGGAGTCGTGCGTCTCGCATGTTTGCGAATGTCTCGGCCAGGTCGGCGAGGTGGTCCTCCTTATTTTTGCTGGCGACGACGATGTCGTCCACATATGTAAATATATTTCTGCCTACCTGTCCCTCGAGTACTGTTTTGGTGAGTCTGGAGAATGTGGACCCGGCGTTCTTGAGACCCTCCGGCATTCTGATGAAGCAATAAGTGCCGAAGGGTGTTATGAAGCTGGTGCTAGCCTTGTCTTCCTCCTTCATGTATATCTGATGATAGCCGGAGAAGCAGTCGAGGAGAGACATGACCTCGCATCCGGCCGCGCTATCGACTATTTTGTCGATCCGTGGCAACGGGAAATTGTCTTTTGGGCAGGCCTTATTGAGACTGGTGAAGTCTATGCACATCCGCCATTTCCCGCTTTTTTTCTGCACCATTACAACATTGGAGAGCCATGTGGGGTAAGCCACTGGCTCAATGAATTTAGCCTCTAGGAGGCGGTGCACCTCCGCCTTGGCGGCCTCTGTCTTTTCATCGGACATTTTGCGAAGCTTTTGCTTTCTTGGTCGCACCGAGGGGTCGATCCCCAGACTGTGCTCGATTATGGATCGGCTGACTCCGACCAGGTCGAGGGCGGACCAGGCGAAGACATCTTTATTCTTGGCCAGGCAGCAGAGAAGCTTCTCTTCTTCATGCGAAGTAAGGTCTTCGCTGATAGTGACTGTCTGCTTGGGCGTGGCCTGATCGAGGGGGACAGTCTTGGTCCCGTCCTGACTCTGCAACTGAGCCTTGTCGTGGTGCTTGTCAGTTGGGCTGGCGGGCGCAGGGACCTCGCACTGTGTCGTGAGACAGTGCACGTTCCTCTGACCAGGCACGAAGTCCCGCTCTATGTTGCGCGCAGCTTGCTGGTTACCGCGGACTGTAATTACGCCTAGAGGGCCTGGTATCTTCATGCACAAATACAGTCCGTGGATGGCAGCTTCAAACTTATTGATGGAGCCCCGACCCATGATGGCGTTGTATGGATATACCATATCCACAATGTCAAAAGTCACTTGCTCGCTTCGGGCATTGGGTGCTACACCGAAGGAGAGGGGCAACTCTATTTTGCCGACGGGGAAGGTGCCTTTGCCGCCGAAGCCATACAACGGGTTGTCCGAAGGCTTGAGCAGGCTGTGGCTGATGCCCATGCGATCGAAGGCATGGAGGAAGATGATGTCCGCCTGGCTGCCGTTGTCAACGAGGACCTTGTGTAGGTCCCACCCTGCCACGCTGCAATTGATGACCATGGCATCGCAGTGGGGGGCGCTACGCAAGTCGACGTCCCGTGCGTCGAAGGTGAGCGGTATGTGGGACCACTTCGTCTGCACAACTGGGCCCGTGATAGCGACATGGTTTACGCTGCGGTAGTGGTCCCGCTTCTGCCGCTTGGTGTCGAAGTCGGTGCTGGACCCCCCAGTTATCATATGAATGACTCCGCGATAAGGTTGATCGGCGAAGTCTTCCTGTTTTGGGGCGTGGGGGATATTTTGTTGCTGCTGGTGTGGTGGTGGAGGCGGAGGATGTACGATTTGTACTTCCTGATGATGTTGGTAAGCGTGGTGCGGTGGATGCGGGGCGGGAGCGTGGATATATGGTGGAGGGGGTGGCTGGTAGTTATGCGCGACAATTCTGGGGTTGTCGGCTGGCTGCGCCCTCGCCATTCTGTCTCTGGTGGCCTTTACTTCGGGGCAGTCTTTAGTTTGGTGGGCGCAGTCTTCGCCATGGAAAAGGCAGTAAAATCGGCGCGGCGGAGGGGGTGGCTGCGCACGCCCTCGGCCCCTGCCGCGAGTCCCACTTCCGCGGCCCTGGGGGGGATATTCCTGGCGACGAAGGGGGTCAGCGGCCGGCTGCTGGTTGGCGATGTTGTGCACTTGCTGCTGACCGCGGCCATCCCGACCGGAGTCTGGCTGCGGAGTCCTTGTCCACGTGCGGCTGGACTGCGGAGCATCTTTTGGCTTCCGCTGGGACTCAATCTTGCGCTGGTGGAGCTCCTCGGATCTGGCGTACTTTTCAAACAGCTGGTATAACTCTTGGAGGTTCTTGGGCGGGTCCCTGATGCAATGACTGTAAAGGACGCCAGCGCGAAGACCACTGATAGCATAGTGGATGGCAATCTGGTCATCGACTGAGGGTAGCTGTGACTTGAGTGTCAAGAATTTGCGGTAATATTCCCTCAGGGTCTCCTTCTCTAGCTGCTTGCAGAGCGAGAGCTTGGCCAGGGCGTCGGTGTCCGGGCGGTACCCCTGGAAGTTGAGGAGGAACTTGTCCCGGAGACTTCTCCAGGAATCGATGGACAGCGGAGGCAACCTGGTGAACCAGGTGAGCGCGGGGCCCTCGAGGGCGATGATGAAGGACTTCGCCATTGTGGCGTCGTCCCCCCCGGACGATGCGACGGCGACCTGGTAACTCATTATGTACTGAGCCGGGTCGGTGCTGCCGTTGTACTTGGGGTAGGTCCCAGCCCGGAAGTTGGCTGGCCACGGCGTCACTTGCAGGTGAGGCGCCAGGGGGCTTCGCTCATCGAGGTAGTTGACCCCTTGGAATGGCGCGGCGTGCGGGAAAGTGAAGTCGCGCTGGGGGAAACGCGGGTCCTCCGGCTGCGCGCGGTGCTGCAGGGGTGGCCCATGCTGCAGGCCGGGGTGGCCTTCGCGCGTGTCTTCGTTTTGTGCGCGCTGCTGGAGGGATGACTCGTGCCGCGGGCTGAGGTGGCCTTCGCGCTGCATCAGCGCGATCTCCCGCTCGAGTTCCTGGGCCTTGTGCTCTTCGTCGCGGATCATCTGCCGTACTTTGGCGAGTGCGGACACACGCTGGCGCTTGGCCTCCAGTATCTCCTTCTGCCTCTGGAGGTTGCGGTTCTTGAGGCGCAGGGCGCGCAGCTGTAGCTGTTCTTCTGTTGAGATGCCGAGGACCTCACCGTCCTCGACGAGATCCGCGCCCTCCGGTGGAGTGATGTCTGAGGGAGGTGCGAGGCCTGAGGGTTGTCCCTCAGGGTCGCAGGTGCGGAGGGTGTCGTCTTCAGTGGCCTCTTGGTGGGTGGATTGGGTGAGGGCGAGGGCCTTGCCCTTCCTTGCGGCGAGCAGTGCTGCCTTCGCAGCCTCGTCAGCCTTCGGGTTAGCTCGCTTGGGTGCCATCGCGGGTGGTTGTCTCGTAGCACGAACGGTGGGCGCCAAATGTTGGTACTGCCTCTCGACAGCAAGGAGATCCAACACGGGTGAATGGAGATGGCAACAGGGCACTCGCGCGTGATGGCAAAAGCTCTGTTAATCTGGCCTCTCACGGGCACTGTGCGGGGGTATTTATAGGTATCCGAGTGCACGGCGCCTTGCGTTAAGGACGCATGTGCCCTCAGGTACCTAGTTTATCCCCAGAATATTCCTATAAAGCGGGGTTACAAGCTGTAATTACATGTACACCTTTACAAATTAGGCCCGTAACACAACCGCGGCCACGCAGGGCCTGTTACAATGGGCCCGACCTCATGTGGGCCTCGGAGCCGACCGAGGCCGCGCCGTAGGGAGGCGTTGCCGCAGGCCTTCGTCTGGTGCCGAATCGAGCGAAGGGTCTCCATGTTGTCCCTGGTGTCGATCAAGCGAAGAGTGTCCCTGCCTGCTTTGCCTGTCAGGGCGGGGGCTAAGCGGTGGAGACTTCGGGCGAAGGGTGGCGTTTCTGCCTTCGCTCCAACATTCTAATTCCTCTCTTCCCCCAAATCGGTTTTCCACACCCCGTGAACACCTCGCCGTGGCCAGACATCTACAGGTTAGCTCATGCTCTTCTGTGTGATGTTCTAGCCTCCCTCATGTCCCCTATTGCTCACAGACCCATTTGATTGAACTAGGCCAACTTGAATCACCTAGAACACGTTGAGTTATCTCCGGTTTCCATCGCCATCGTGGGTAGAGAGTTTCCGACCCAGATCAGTGCAATTGGTTGAGGGATTAAGGTCGTCAGGGTTGGAATTAGGTGTCGAACAAAGGAGAGGCCTAGCCATTGCATAATCCGGCCAGTATGAGTTCGCCGGAGACGTACTTGTCGCCGTCCACCGTCGTGGACCTGGCACTATGAAGAAATAGAAGTGCGAGGGCCTAACTGCGATTATCAGCGACACAGAGGAATAGTGTAAAGGATTCTTAACCAGTTATTCAAACCGTCGGGGGCCTCTATGCAATTTCGTCGTGCGGGCGCGTGTGGGCGCGCTTCGCCTGGGCTTGGACTGTATCGGGCTAAATTGAGCCTGTTACTGTTTATGCTTTCTCTTTTTCTTTTTCTGCAAGATTTAGGAAATTGATAGTAATATATAGAAAAATCTTAAAAATTTGAGACCAATTTTGCTAGAGTCCTAAATTCCTATAGTATTTAATAAAAATAGTTCCAAGAATTTTAGTCCAAACCAGGAATTGTTTAGTATTTAAGAATGCCAAAACCTAGATTTTTGGAATTTTAGAAATTATTTGATGACTCCAAAAATCATAAAACTTTTTGGATAGACTTAATTTGATAACTAGAACCCATGGGTGAAGTTTGACATATGTTGGACATTGTTTGATTACCAAACCCAAAACCCTAGCTCCTTAGGGTAAAACTGTCTAACCCTACTAGGGTGTTGACATAGAAGACCCTAGTTTCCCTGGTGCACCGTGAAGGAAAAGTTGTATTCAAGATACAACTTGATGTATCTTTACTATCACTGCATTTTCATAAGCATCACATGAGCATTCATGGTTACATATGATTATGTATAGAAAACGAGGAAGAGATAACTGTTGAAGAAGAGGAGACTGCACCACCAGCTGAAAATCCACCTACCGGGAACTGTTTTTATTTTGATATCTGTGGGACAGAGCCCAACTCCCCTGCAACACAAGGCAAGCCCCGGTACAATAGCCACCTCCTTGTTGTTTTAAAATCTTTATCACTTTGTTTGATGCATTAGGTAATAGGAGTTGTGTGCCAAACTATTGTTGCATTTCCTTCCTTGAAATTGTTTACCATTCCTTGATTACCTATTTTATTAAAAGGTTTTCTGATGCTTAGTCTTGCTTTAGAAAACAAAAAGGTTTTGTTTTAAACCAAAGGCGATGCTTCAAAGGGAAGGGGATGTTTTCAAAAATAAAACTTGATGGTGGATCCATCATGGTCGTGATGGGTTCAAGATCGGACAAGATGTACCTCTGCCAGGTACCAAACTTTGGGTTTTAAATGATAAAGATGAGATCGAGCGGGTGACTTGCACGAGAAGAGAGTCTCGGTGTAGTGTCTCCGTCTGAGTCGATTAAGGACCGTACCGACGTGGGTCTGCTGACCGAGGACCCTTTAACTGGTCACATGCCTCATCATGGGTAAACTTTGCCTTGGGCAGACTAATACTAGAAAGGCCAACACGCAATGTGAGTGGAGAGATGGCGAGAGTAGCGTGTACCCTTCATGGCAAGAGGCTGGATGGTGGTGTATCTGTGCTCTCGGTTGGCGTGAACCCGGTCTGGTCTTAAGAAACCCGGTGGCGAGTTTACATATGCAAGGGTTAAGTGCTACATATGTCGTGTGATTGGAGATCCTCAGCTGAGTATTAATCGATTTGGATCGCCGTTACTTCTCGGACATGAAAACTTGGTCACTGACTTACACGTAGCATTCCAGTGAACTAAAAGGGTTGATAAAAGACTATAGTGCAGGTCAAGTGCTTGAACTAGAGTGGAAAGAACTCTAGTTGCAGGTAATGACTTAACTTGATAATAAAACTGGATTTTTAAGGATCCACTGTTAGTAAGCATTTCTGCAAATAGAGTCTTTGATTCTTGAATAGCCTTACCTTGACTCCCTCAAGCCAGCATACCCTTGAGAGTCTTTTCTTTTGACGGGTAAGACTTGCGAAAGTACACTCCGTACTCAGGGTTTTCGAACCCATGTTGTTGTAGGTCTAGAAACAACGGACTTTTTCTGTTTTTGTTCTAAGGTGGTGCCCAAGGGAGAACCTCAGTAGTGAAGTCGCGGGAGGATGTTGGCCTCCCACTCGAAAAACATTATACTTTCATGCGGGAGGGGTTTTTGCCTCCCAAGTCTGTAATAATAATACTTTATGCACTTGTACACCCTGGTTTTGTAATAACAATAATACTTTTTCTCTATATTCGAATGAATGTAAATTAAGTTATTGTAATTGCTTCAGCTATTCTTTCCTCCGATGTGATGTAATATCTGCGTGACGGGTGAAACGCTCTTGGGCGAGGAACTGAGGATACGGTTACCGAACTTGTCGAGTGATTATGTGCATCTACATGGTTGTCCAAGGTCCATTGGACAAGGACAACTGTAGGTGGGCCTAATAACTTGGGAGGTTCCGTCGCAGCTGATACCGGAGCGAAGCCCATGTCTTCAAATATTATGAAGCATTTCAAAAAGAATTTTCAAATACTTATCTAGAAGTATTCTTTCATTCTTACCTTGCCACTTTCTGGAAGCTTTCATCTTATAAGACCAGGTAATAGAGTGCAATATATAGTAAGTTGGGGATCAATGAAGGTTGATTCCGTAATTATTGGGTTATGCATGCATCATGTTTAAAAATTATACTAATAGATCTTCCCCTCTTATGGAGATATGGCACGTACGAGGAAAACCGCGCGCAAGCCCACTGGACCTTTTGGCATGCCTCGTCATCAGTTAGCCCCCAGACATGAAGGAAGCAGTAGTGGCAGCAATGATCCAATCGGAGACTTGGAAGCCAAAGTGGAACAGCTTCGGACGGAGCTACGTCACCGAAATAGGGTGTGGGCACAGGATAGTCAGCGCATAGCTGAATTGTCAGCTGACGTCAAATGCTTGCAAGACGAGCTTTCTGAACGGGATCTGGCGGTTGATTGGGCCGTCAACTCATGTTCGGTTGCTTGGGACCGCGAAGCAAATGCTCGAGCTCGTGTGACTGAGCTTAGTGCGGCCCTCGACAGTCTGCAAGTGTACTGCAATACTTTACATGAGGAAGTACATGTATTGTATGCTCGACTGCACCCGGACATGCCTCCCAACGCTGCTGCAATGGGAGCCAGACCGTCGGGAACAACAAATGAAGGACTGGATGAGGAGTTGGACCTTTTTAAGGCCCCTCCTTCCATGAACCTTGCTGACGAACGGTCTCTTGTGGCAGGAAATGGAGCGACAAAGGATAACGAAGACTAGAATAGTATAGTTTAGATGTAATACTTATGTAAAATAAGTACTGAAGTCAAGTTGTACGCCGGAGTCTGTATAATTACATTTTGGTAATGTAATATGATGGTATGTGTTGGCATGTTATATTTTTCAAATGTTTCTTTGCCTCAGATGTCATCACGGACTCACGCGCATGATGGTGCGGGGACTTCCCGTGGTCGGGAAGATACTCCTAATCCGCCACCTGTACCACTAACACTGGCCGAGGCTATCACTACCTTGGTCAATGCTACTACAGATAATGCCTGCTTCTTGCGCGAGATGGCAGGTAATCAATTCCAGCAGCATGGCGGGAGAATTCCTCTGCAAGGACCGCGTGAAACCTCATATCTGGAATTCTCTGAGATGCGTCCCCCGCTCTTTGTTAAAGCAGAAGACCCTCTTGAAACTGATGAGTGGATAAGAGTAATGGAGCAGAAGTTCGGACTGATCCGTTGCACAGAGACACAGAAGCCGTTATTTGCTGCTCAACAACTAAGAGGGCCTGCTAGTACTTGGTGGGCGAATTTTGTAGCAGTTCAACCGGCTGGACATCAAATCACCTAGGAGGAGTTCAAATTAGCATTCCGTGAACACTATGTTCCAGAAGGAGTGCTTCATATGAAACTATAAGAATTCATTCGATTAAAACAAGGGGGAGATACTGTAATGCAGTATCTCAACAAGTTCAATCATCTGTTCTAGTATGCCATCGATCAAGTAAATACTGATCTGAACAAAAAGAATTGCTTCATGAGGGGACTCAACTAAAGGCTCCAACGGAAAATGGCCACCAGCCTGGATCTTACTTAAAGCAGAGCTATCAGCACGGCATTGGCCGTAGAAGCCAAGAACACAGGCCATGGAAAATCAAAGGGATTTGGAGGTGACAAGTCTAATCAGGGACCTGAGAAGCGAACCAAGTTGGGAATCCGACCTTTTAATCAGAGTCGTTCTTCGCCTCTTCCACCCTACTATCCGTTCAAACAACATGTTTTCATTCGTCCTACCACTGCCCCCACTTCTACAATTCAGCCGAGTGCCCCTAGTACTCGTTTCCCCGCTCTTCCTAGTTCTTCCACTAGATGCTTTAATTGTGGAAAGTCTGGACATTTTATAAAGGACTATCCATACCCAAAGCAGAATAAATTCAACAATCAGCAGAACTCTGGGAGCTCCAATCAAGGAAAGGGGAACATGGCTAGTACTTCAACGGGCAAAAATGTCAAGAAAACAGGACGGATATATTATACTCAAGTGGCAACAACACCGGAGGGTGAGCCGGTAATGATGGGTATGTTCCTTGTTGCCAACCACCCAGTAGTTATTCTCTTTGATTCTGGTGCTTCACATACTTTCATAAGCAAGAATTTTGTGGAAAAGCATTGCATTCCTTTCACTGAATCAAGGGAAGGATTTATTATCCATTCACCTGGGGAACAAATATTTAATAAGGAAGTAGTCTTCCATGTGCCAATAACATTGGCTGAACGGGAATTTCCCACCAACATGATTGTTTTAAAAGGCCAAGATATAGATTTAATTCTAGGCATGAATTGGTTAGCACAACTGTTGGGGCGAAGGCAAAGACGCTACCCTTCTCTCCAGCCTTCGTCTATCTCGCTGCACCAACGGAAGCTGAATGACCGGCGAGGTCCACCCTTCGACTTCTACACTACAAGACGAAGGCCTACAACGACGTCGCCCCGTCCCACGTCCTCACTCGACCTGGAGGACCACGTGGGATTCGGCCCATTGTAACAGGCCCCACACAGAGAAGTGTGTTACGGGCCCGATTTGTAATAGCTTTTCTGTAATGACAGTCTGTAACCCTCCTTTATAGGAATATTCCGGGGATAGTCCAGGTGCCTGAGGATACATGCTTCCTTACATTGAGACGTTGGGCATTCAGGCACCTATAAATACCCCCGTACAGTGCCCTTGAGAGGCTAGATTAACAGAGCTATTGCCATCTCGAGTTGAAACCTTATTTACGTTGCCTTCACTCCCCCGTTGGATCAACTTGCCCAGGAGAGCAAGTTCCAACATTTGGCACCCACCATTCGTGCTACGAAAAAACCACCCGCGATGGCACCCAAGAGAGCTAGCTCGAAGGCAGCCCCATCAGTTGACGAAGCAGCGAAGGCAGCACTGCTGGCCGAGAAAAAGGGCAAGGCCCTTGCAGACACCACCCACCAAGAAGCCTGCGAAGACGACGCACTCAGCAAGCGACAGCGCGATGATCAACCAACTCTCGAAGGCACCCTCTGCACCTGCAGCTCCGGAGGACAACCGCAAGCACCCCCCAGGCTTCGCTCCACTAGAGGGCAAGGACGCCACAGAGGATGGCAAAGTCATCGGCATTTCAGCAGAGGAACAGCTACAGCTGCGGGCCTTGCGCATCAAGAACCGTAACCTCCAGAAGTAGAAAGAGATCCTCGAAGCCAAGCGCCAACGTGTCTCCACGCAGGCCAAGGTGCGACAGATGATATGAGACGAGGAGCAGAGGGCTCAGGAACTCGAGCAAGAGATTGCACTCATGCAGCGCGAAGGCCAACATGATCTGCAGCACGGTCCGCCACTCCAACACCGCGCGCCAATCGGAGACTTATTCATTCCTCAGCGCGGACCCGTCATCCCACACGCCGCAGCATTCCAAGGCGTCAACTACCTTGACAAGCGGAGTCCCCTAGCGCCGCAACTGCAAGTGTCACCATGGCCCGCCAACTTCAGGGCAGGGGCCTACCCCAAGTACAATGGCAGCACCGACCTAGCACAGTACATTATGAGCTATCAAGTCGTTGTCGCATCATCTGGAGGGGACGACGCCACGATGGCCAAGTCCTTCATCATTTCCCTCGAGGGTCCGGCCCTAACCTGGTACACCAGGTTGCCTCCGTTGTCCATCGACTCTTGGAGAAGTCTCTGGGACAAATTTCTGCTCAACTTCCAGGGGTACCGCCCAGATACCGACGCCTTGGTCGAACTATCACTCTGCAAGCAGCTGGAGAAAGAAACCCTGCGGGAGTACTACCGCAAGTTCCTGACCCTCAAGTCACAACTGCCTTCGGTCGACGACCAAACTGCCATTCACTACGCCATCAGTGGCCTTCGGGTTGGCGTCCTCTACAGCCACTGCATCAGGGACCCACCAAAGAACCTCCAGGAGCTCTATCAGCTGTTTGAAAAATATGCCAGATCCGAAGAGCTCCACCAGCGCAAGGTCGAGTCCCAGAGGAAACCCAAGGATCCTCCGCAGTCTAGCCGAACATGGACAAGACCTTCGCAGTCAGACTCCGGTCGGGACAGCCGTGGTCAGCAGCAGGTGCACAACATTGCCAACTAGCACCCCGCTGGTGAGGCCCCGCGCCGTCAAGACTATCCCCCCAGGGCCACGGCAACGACACTCGTGGTCAGGGCCAAGGCCGGGCGCAGCAGCCGCGCAGGTTTTACTGCCTATTTCATGGCAAAGACTGCACGCACCCGACGAGGGATTGCTTGGAAACAAAGGCCACCAGGGACAGGATGTCCCGGACACAACCCGCTGACAACCCAAGAGTTGTCGCCCACACATATCAACACCACCTTCCACAACCATACAACCATGGCCCCGCCCAACATCCACCTAACCACGCATACCAGCATCACAAGGAGGTACAAGTCGTACCACCCCCACTTCCGCCTCCGCACCCGCATCAGCCAAACATCCACCACCCAAATCACCCCCAAGCACCAAAACAAGAAGACTTCGCTGATCAGCCATATCGCGGAGTCATACACATGATCACTGGGGGGTCCAGCGTCGACTTCGACATGAAGCGACAGAAGAGGGACCACTACCAAAGTATCAACCACGTCGTCGTCACCGGCCCAGTCGTGCAAACGAAGTGGTCCCATGTGCCGCTGACCTTCGACGCCAGAGATGTCGACCTGCGCAGCGCACTCCACGTCGACGCCATGGTCATCAACTGCAGTGTGGCAGGCTGGGACCTACACAAAGTCTTAGTTGACAATGGCAGCCAGGCGGATATCATTTTCCTCCATGCCTTCGATCACATGGGCATCAGCCACAGCTTACTGAAGCCTTCGGACAACCACCTATATGGCTTCGGCGGCAAGGGCACCTTTCCTGTGGGCAAGATAGAGCTACCCATGTCCTTCGGTGTAGCACCCAATGCACGAAGTGAGCAGGTCACTTTCGACATCTTCGACATGGTATACCCGTACAATGCCATAATGGGTCGAGGCACCATCAACAAGTTTGAAGCAGCCATTCACGGACTTTACCTGTGCATGAAAATCCCGGGTCCGCAAGGCGTGATCACAGTCTATGGCAACCAGCAGACCGCGCGCAACATTGAAAGAGACTTCGTTCCAGGGCAAAGGAACATACACTGCCTCACGACGCAGCGCGAAGTCTTCGAGGCTGCCCACCCAACTGCCAACGAGCATGTAAAGGCACAGCTGCAGAGCAACGATGGAACGAAGACGGTTCCCCTTGACCAGGCAACGCCCAAGCAAACGGTCATCATAAGCGACGACCTTACTTCGCATGACGAGGAGAGACTCATCTCCTGTCTTTCTAAAAATAAGGACGTCTTCACCTGGTCCGCCCTCGACCTGGTCGGAGTCAGTCGCACCATCATCGAACACAGCCTGGGCATCGACCCTTTGGTGCGGCCGAAGAAGCAGAGACTGCGCAAAATGTCTGATGAAAAAACAGAAGCCGCCAAAGCCGAGGTACACCACCTGCTTCAGGCCAATTTCATCGAACCAGTTGCCTACCCTACGTGGCTCGCTAACGTAGTCATGGTGCAAAAGAAGAGTGGCAAGTGGTGGATGTGCATTGATTTCACCAGTCTCAACAAGGCCTACCCCAAGGATAATTTCCCGCTGCCTCAGATCGACAAGATCGTCGACAGTGTGGCCGGATGCGAAGTCATGTCTCTCCTTGACTGCTTCTCTGGCTATCACCAAATATATATGAAAGAGGAAGACAAGGCCAGTACCAGTTTCATCACACCCTTCGGCACATATTGCTTCGTCAAAATGCCGGAGGGACTAAAGAACGCTGGGTCCACCTTCTCTCGCCTCACCAAGACAGTGCTCGAGAGCCAAGTCGGCTGGAACATATTCACGTATGTAGACGACATCGTCGTCACCAGCAAAAACAAAGAGGATCATCTGGCCGACCTCGCAGAAACATTCCCGAACATGCGGGATGCACGACTTCGCCTAAACCCCGAGAAGTGTGTCTTCGGCGTTCGCCAGGGAAAGATACTAGGCTACCTGGTGTCGCACCGCGGGATCGAAGCCAACCCGACCAAGATCCAGGATATCATCAACATGATGCCTCCGTAGTCAGCTAGAGACGTCCAACGTCTGACACGAAGATTGGCCGCCCTCAACAAATTCATTTCCAAGTCCGCAGAGCGAAGCCTACCTTTCCTCAAAATGCTACGCGACGCAAAAAACTTTGCATGGGGACCAGAGCAAACAGCGGCCTTCGCATCACTAAAGCAGCACCTGTCAGAGTTGGCAATCCTTACCAGCCCCAAACCCTCGCTACATCTATTGCTCTACGTCGCAGCTTCGCCACACGCAGTCAGCGCAGCGTTGGTTCAAGAGTAGGCCAGAGACGGCACAACTCGGCAGTGTCCAGTTTATTACGTCTCCGAAGTCCTCATGACTTCCAAATGCAACATGGCGGAGGTGGAAAAAATTGCCTACGCAGTCATTATGGCATCGCACAAGTTGCGCCATTATTTCGAAGCGTTCAAGGTGTGGGTCACCTCAGACAGGGGACTTGGCGAATTATTCAGAAATCCGGAGGGGTCTATCCGGATCGCTAAATGGGCAGCCGAGCTCTCCAGTTACCACATCACCTTTGAGCACAGGACAGCCATCAAGTCACAAGTCCTGGCAGACTTCATCGTTAACTGGACGGGGCCAATAACATAGCCGGATGCGCCTGCAGAGAAGTTGTGGACCATCCATTGCGACGGCGCATGGTGCCATGCGGGGGCAGGCGCAGCTGCAGTCATCACATCACCCAAAGGGGTCAAACACAGATACGCAGCACGCCTCAGCTTTGCTTTGGAGTCCGATAGATGCACCAACAATGTAGCAGAGTACGAAGCTGTCATCCTTGGCCTTCGCAAGCTACGGGCACTTGGCGTCACTACATGCATAATCAAAACAGACTCCAAAGTGGTTGTCGGCCAGGTCGAAAAAGATTATGCAGCAAAAGACCCCGCACTCATGCAGTATCTCACGGCTGTCCGCAGTCTTGAGAGACAATTTAAGGGCTCTACCTTGCAGCATGTGGACCGAGCCAAGAACGAGGAGGCCGATGTATTGGCCAAAGTAACAGCCAAAGGCGAGGCCTTGCCCTCCGACGTGTTATACCATGTCATCGGCACGCTAGCCGTCCGTAGCCCAGAGGGCCTACAAATAACCAACGACACCGAAGGCCACCGCATAGTCAACCTCATCATGATCGAAGATTGGCGAGCACCAATCACCCTGTTCCTGCAGGGATATTACCATCCAAGCGACATCAACGAGGCCAAGCTCCTCAAGCACCGAAGCCGGGACTTCGCACTCATTGAGGGCCAGCTTTACAAGAAGGGGGTCAGCCAACCCATGCTTAAATGCGTCACCGAGACCGAAGGCGTCCAAATCCTGCACAATGTCCACAGCAGAACTTGCGGCTCTAACGCGGGGCCTAGGGCCCTCGCCGCCAAGGTGATCTGTCAAGGCTTCTACTGGCCCGCTATGATCTACGTCGCAAATCGAGTCACGCGGTCATGCGAAGCCTGCCAGAAGTTTTCCCCCCATTCGAGCAACCCTTCGCAATTCACAAAGCTGGTCGCCCACACGTGGCCCCTTCAGCGCTTGGGCCTGGACATTGTCGGACCATTACCCATAGCCCAAGGGAACCTCAAGTTCACCTTCGTCGCCATCGAGTATTTTACCAACTGGATCGAGGCAAGGGCAGTATGCACAATAACATCGAAGACTGCCCAGAAATTCTTCTAGCAAAACATTGTTTGTCGATTCGAAGTCCCGTCCAAGCTCACAGTTGACAACGGCAAACAATTTGATAGTCAGGACTTTAGGGACTTCTGCTTCTCCATTGGCACCAAGCTTGCCTTCGCCTCAGTATATCACCCACAGTCTAACGGCGTCGTGGAGCGCGCCAACGACAAAATTTTCACGGCCATCAAGAAAATGCTTCTCGACGATAAGAAGGGTAAATGGGCCGACCTGCTACCTGAAGCAGTCTGGGTGCTGAACACGACCGAGTGCCGGGCGACTGGGTTCACTCCCTTCCGCCTGCTATATGGATCGGAGGCCATGACCCCGCAGGAAATAAAACATGGGTCACCGCGGACAAGCACTTCAGTCGTCCCTAACGTACACGAACCAACTTCCAAGGACCTCATCGACGGAGACCGTGTCTTCGCCCTGCAAGCCCTCAACAAATACCAAGCTCAAACAAAGGCATGGCGCGACCACATAGTCATCCCAAGAGAATTCAATGAAGGGGACCTCGTACTCGTCCGGACAACTCAGACAGAGTCACGGGGCAAGCTAGAGCCAAAGTGGGAGGGTCCCTTCATCGTCAAGATGAAGGCGTCCCCTAGCGCGTACAGGCTAACAATGCCATCCGGCGAGGACCTAGAGCATTCCTGAAATATTGATAATCTCCGTAAATTTTTTTGTTTGAATCCTTAGGGCTAACACACCCTTGTAATTCACCAAACAGTATCATTCCGGCCTGCACTCTTTTCCTCCCGGGGGGGTGAGGTTTTTAATGAGGCGGAGCCATGTAATATACATGCAAAAATCCCCCACAAAAACTAAGACAATATGTCGAAAAAGACTGCATCGACGGTCTTTGGCATTCGACCACATCGAAGTCACCGCGAGGGGCAGCACTGGCCACCCTCGCGTGCGACACTCCGTGCAAAAGTCGCCTAAGGGTGTAGCCGGACTAGCACAATAAGTGCACAAATCGAAGTCTTTTCCAAAACACTCTCCATGCAAAAGTCGCCTAAGGGTGCAGCCGGGCTAGCACAATAAGTGCGCAAAATCGAAGTCTTTTCCAAAAGACTCTCCGTGCAAAAGTCACCTAAGGGTGCAGCCAGACTAGCACAATAAGTGCGCAAAATCGAAGTCTTTTTCAAAATACTCTCTGTGCAAAAGTCGCCTAAGGGTGCAGCCGGACTAGCACAATAAGTGCGCAAAATCAAAGTCTTTTGCAATAGACTCTCCGTGCAAAAGTCGCCTAAGGGTGCAGCCGGACTAGCACAATAAGTGCGCAAAATCGAAGTCTTTTCCAAAAGACTCTTCGTGCAAAAGTCGCCTAAGGATGCAGCCGGACTAGCACAATAAGTGCGCAAGATCAAAGTCTTTTCCAAAAGACTCTTCGTGCAAAAGTCGCCTAAGGATGCAGCCGGAATAATAGGCGCGCAAAATCGAGGTCTCTTCGAAAAGACACCACGCAAAAGACGCCTACAGGTGCAGCCGGAATAATAGGTACGCAAAATCGAAGTCTTTTCCAAAAGACTCCGTACAGAAGTCGCCTACGGGCGCGGCCTGATCTACGAAGGCGCGTAGTTTCATCATACAAAACCATGGTTACATACACACAGCGAGGGCATCACATATTACATTGGCTCAACCTTCGGGATGATACCCATCTCCCTGTAGTTGAACAGCATTATCCTCAATTCCTCACCCTCAAAAAGATTTCGCAGCTCCCCTTCACCCACACTAGCCCCAGTCGGCGAGGACAACAATTCCCGCTTACCAGTCCCGTCCACACGAAGACGACCACTCTCCATATCACCACAATGACGCCTATTACTTCACGACAGTTCACTCACTCACCGTTTCACTACCGCCCTTCGCCGCCTACACCCAGTACTCGCACCCAGAGGATCCTCAGCACCCACCACACGCGGTGAAGTCTCTGCCGCAGCCACATCCAGCGCCGCAAAATAATCCAAGTCCTCGTCTGAAGACTCCTCCGTCCACACAATCGAACTCCTAGAATCATCAGACTCAAAACACTTAGAAACAGAGCCAAACGAATCATCAGCAGCAGCCACGGTCGAAGCTGCCACAAAAATAGCATTGTCAGTAGTGATTGCGTGCGCAGGCCCAAACCCAAGAATCTGCGCAGCAACCGAGGTTCAGTATCACACAGACAAAACTTACAAACTCCCCAACACTTATTCAGCCACCTGCGAGGGCACGGCCGCGCTGTGGGGTCCTCGGTCGCCGGCTCAGCAGCCGCCTTGGCCACCACCTTCAGGTCGCCTTCGCTCGTCGGCGCAGGAGCTGGCGCGGGGCCTTCGCCGGCTGCATGAGGCGAGGGGGTCACTGAGGTGCCTTCACCGGCATCCGAGGACGGCATCGGATTGACCTCCGCGGCCTCGGGCAGTGCGCCGTCCAGACCAACAAGGTCCTCGACGTCTTCGGCATGCGCCATCTGTAGCAACAACACACTCATTTAGCAAAATCACACATACCCACACATACAACCACACAAAAAACAGCATTTACCTGCTCTATCGCCCGGTCGGACCGATCCCTGACCGCCTCTCGCCCGTGCGGACCCCACATCCTATCAAAGAGTGCCCCCGCCGACTGCTTCACCATGGGGTCTTCGACCTTGAAGATTTCACGTTCAAAGTTTTCGTCCGCTTGGTCGAAGACCTCGTAATGCCTGCACCCCTCGCGGGACAAAGCATTCATGGCCCCCTCACAGGTGACGAGGGAGGCGAAGGACATGAAACCTGTCACAATGGTCGGGAGCACCAGCAGCTCCTACTGCAACCATTCAAGGAAGCGAAGGCCCGCTTCTTGGCCAGGCACTTCGAAGTCAGCAGTCCACGCAACCAGCTCGCAGTACGCGTCCACAAACTGCGCGTGCGTCCGCTCGACCTCCGTGCGCGTCGAAGACTCAGCCTTGGCCACGCAGCTGCGCAGGGCGTTGAACCTCGCCTCTAGCTCCTTGGCACGTTGGCGGGCGAGACTGCCCTCCGCCCGCGCCACTTTGGCTTCGGCCTGCGCAGCCTGCGCATCAGCGATGGCCTTATTCGCCTCCCTCCTCTCCTCCGCCAGCTGGCGCCGAAGATCCGTCTTCTTGGCCTCGATGGCGGCCACATTCTCCGACAGCCTGCGGTTCTTGCTTTCCGCAGCCAACTTCTCCCGCACGGCATCCGCATGCTGTGCCCGGAGACGCTCGACCTCAGCAGCAACGTTCGCAGTCAGGGCACCCGACGCGACGAGATCGGCGAAGTCGGCCGCCTAACAAATAAACCCATGAGACTGAATCCTCATAAAAACAACAAAAATCAAAGTCCAACACAACTTACTTGCTTCAGCTGCTGTGACAACTGCTGCGACGCCTCCCTCAGTCGCTGAGACTTGGAGCCCACCACGTCCTTAGCGGCAGCGGCAGACAGAATCTCGCCGCTCGCGCAGAAAGTGGCCCACAGGTCCCGCGCGGCACCCTTCGCCCCCACCACCGCCGTTGGCGAAGTGGTCACCACCGGAGGCGGGACAATAGCCAGTTTCCCCTCACCCAAACCTGCACCATGATACTGGTTAAAGACTTCGTCGATCAAAAAAGAAGAAGAAGACGAAGTTTTAACTTACCAACAAGATAATCGTCGACACTGATGTTCGTGCCGAAGTCGACAATGCGTCACGCCGGCGAAAGCGGCCTTTGCCCTTTCACGACCCCGCCCGGGGGTGGCTTGCTCCCGCCAGGGGCGACAGCCTTCATACTTGCCGCCGCCTTGCCGTGCCCGGGGGCGGCCGGTTTCGTAGCCGGCACCGGCTTACTACCGCCAGCGACAGAAGCCTTCGCGCTCCCCCGCGCCTTTTTCGCCTCGCGCATTGGTTCCGCGATCCTAACGACCGCCCAGCATTTCTACGCAGCGTCTTGATGGTCCCTCTTCATCACTGCCGATACAACAGTAGCAATATTCCGCCCGTAAGGAAAAATCTTCAAGTCGCGAGCCATGCGAGACGTAAAGAAGTCTTTGCCATCCGCGCGGAGGATTGGAACATTCTTGGGCCATCGACCCCCGGTAACCTCCAGCATTCACGCCGAAGACTCCCGGAGCTCGGCCGAAGACATCCTTCCCCTAAGGGCTCCGCACGTCCCCATCAAATCCACAGCAAAACTATTAGAGACCCCCACTCCCCCACTATAGTACCTAATTTTCTCTTCTTAGTGGCCGGGGCAGCCTCCTGCGAAGGCCCTTCCTCGGTCACGCCCATCGGTTTCTTCCCGCGGCGGTCGGCGGCGTCTTCCCCGGGATAACCACCGTATGGCAAGCAGTTCAATTCAAAGACCCGATTCAATCTATCGTTGGACCCACGGATATCCCAGCTCCGCAGACCCTCTGTCCTTGGCACATAGCGCCCCACGATCCTCGCCGCACCGTCTTCCACTTCACGCACGAATGCGGCGGGATCCCGGCCATGCAGATCCAACGCGAAGGCTGGACTTCGCACCCGCTGCCCGCCCCGGGAGGGCATCTCGTGAGGGCATACTTCGCCCAGTGCCCAGCCATGTGCCAAGGACCATACCCCATACCAGATAAATTCCTCAACTAAATCGCGCCCGCTACTCATGCGGGCAGCGCACCGAAGGGCTCCTTCCTCTTCATCATCCTCTGCCACCTCAAATTGCGGGTACTCCACATAATAATGGGAGCACATGACGGCCACGGGGAGCCCTGGGTGGTCTTCGACTGCGCCTTCGGAAACATAAAACCAGAAATCCCACCAGTTGCCCCACTTATTGCGAGCACAGGGAACCAACTCCACGACTTCCATCGAAGTCTTGCCGGTCCTCGGCGTAAACGTGCACGATCCAAACTGTGCAATCTTATGTCCAATTTTCCTCTTTTGCCAATGCAGACAGTAATGTTTGGCGAAGACCTCCACAGAAGACTGACCACCATACGAAGTCACCGCCGAGACATACTTCGCCAGGGCCACCACGGCATTCGGCGTCAGCTGGTGGACCTGGACCTCGAATCTCTGTAGGACCTCCGCCACAAATCGATGTGCAGGCAGACGAAGGCCACCAGTGAAAAATGCCTCAAACACGACCAACTCGCCCTCGGGCTCGGGAACCTCCTCCGCCCCTGGGACACGCCCCACTCTGCTGCCAAAATATCCAAGCTACTGCATATCCTGAACGCAGACCGAGGAAATCCGCGACACGCTGAACTCCACTATATCACCAGGATGTAGCTCCTCCACCGCCACGTTGCTCAAAGTATCCTCGGACGATGCGCCGGCCGGCGGCGTATTTGCAGTAGACGAGGAAGAGGACGGCATGGCTACGTACCGTCGGCGGCAGCAAGCGGTCTGCTTGACGTGGGCCAGATCTCCGACGAGCAGGAGCAATGAGGGCAGGCGAGCGGACGAACGGTTTCAAAAGGAGGCTAGGGTTTTGCAACGCGCAAAAAGAGAACCTGACTCGTGCCGCCCCACCCCCTTTTTATACACAGGACGCGACGCTTCGGGAAACCTGCAGTCCAACAGTACCACGTCCGTCAACGGTCACATCAAAAACGCCCGCGGAACCACTTCGAGCGAGGGCAGCGTCTCCACCATCTAGCGATGTCTTCGGCACCAGATGACTTAGGCGAACTGGTCCCTCGGAGGGCAAATGTTGGGGCGAAGGCGAAGACGCTACCCTTCGCTCCAGCCTTCGTCTATCTCACTGCACCAACAGAAGCGGAATGACCGGCGAGGTCCACCCTTTGTCTTCTACACTACAAGACGAAGGCCTACGATGACGTCGCCCCGTCCCACGTCCTCACTCGACCTGGAGGCCCACGTGGGATTCGGCCCATTGTAACAGGCCCCGCACGGAGAAGTGTGTTACGGGCCCAATTTGTAATAGCTTTTCTGTAATGACAGTCTGTAACCCTCCTTTATAGGAATATTCCGGGGATAGTCCAGGTGCCTGAGGGTACATGCGTCCTTACAACAAGACGTTGGGCACTCAGGCACCTATAAATACCCCTGTACAGTGCCCTTGAGATGCTAGATTAACAGAGCTATTGCCATCTCGAGTTGAAACATTATTTATGTTGCTTTCACTCCCCCGTTGGATCAACTTGCCCAGGAGATCAAGTTCCAACACCAGCATAGAGCTATCCTCAATACTAACTTAAGGACCATCAAGTTGAGCCATGGTCATGAAGAAATTCAATTGTCCATCCCTGTAACTGTCACAACCAAATCAGCTGGACAAGTTTATGAAGCTATCGTACCAGAAATCTAGGATATTCCAGTGGTGTGTGAATTTCCGGATGTTTTCCCAAAAGATTTGCCTGGGTTGCCTTCGGAAAGGGATGTAGAATTTGTGATTGAACGGAAGCCTCATACAGCTCCTATTTCTATAAGGTCGTACCGAATGCCACCTAATGAATTGGCAGAACTCAAGATTCAATTACAAGACCTGCTGGACAAGGGATTTATTAGGCCTAGTTCATCACCATGGAGATGTCCAGCAATTTTTGTTAAGAAGAAGGATCAGACGCTTCGAATGTGCATGGACTACAGACCCTTAAATGAGGTCACTATTAAGAATAAGTACTTGCTTTCCCGGATCGATATCTTTTTCGATAAGCTTACCGGAGCTCGGGTATTCTCCAAGATTGACCTCAGGTCGGGTTATCATTAGATCCGTATTCGACCCGAAGATATACCCAAGACCGAATATTTGGTTATGTCCTTCGGATTGACAAATGCTCCAGCCCACTTCACGTATCTAATGAACTCGGTGTTTATGCCCGAGTTGGATAAATTTGTGGTGGTATTCATTGACTATATCTTGATCTATTCCAAGAATAAAGAGGAGCATGCTAAACATTTACAGATCGTGTTAATGAGCTTAAGGGAACACCAATTATATGCTAAATTTAGCAAATGCGCGTTTTGGTTGGAGGAAATCCAATTTTTGGGACATGTATTATCTACAAGTGGAATTGTCATTGACCCCAGCAAAGTTAAGGATATTCTAGAGTGGAAACCACCAATGATAATACATCAAGTTCGAACTTTCCTTGGGCTCGCTGGCTATTACCGCAGATTTATTCTGGATTTCTCCAAGATTGTGAAACCAATCACAAGTTTGTTGAAGAATGATACAAAATTTGACTGGTCCTCAAAGTGCAATGAAGCCTTCGAGCAGCTAAAGATATTATTGACCACTGTTCCGGTATTGGCTCAACCGGACATTGAAAAGCCTTTTGAAGTATACTGTGACGCATCAGGCAGTGGTCTTGGATGTGTCTTAATGCAGGAGGGCCGAGTCATAGCTTATGCTTCAAGACAGCTATGCCGGCATGAGGAGCACTATCCAACACATGATTTGGAGTTAGCTGCAGTTGTTCATGCCCACAAGATATGGCGTCATTATCTGCTGGGAAATATCTGCCATTTATATACAAATCATAAAAGTCTGAAATATATGTTTACCCAGTCAAAACTGAACATGAGGCAGAGAAGATGGCTTGAGCTGATTAAGGATTATGATTTAGAAATCCACTATCACCCAGGAAAAGCCAATGTGGTGGTGGATGCACTGAGTCTCAAGGCTTCCTGCCATTGTCTTACAGTAAAGACCCCTGACATCACATTATGTCAAGAAATGGAGAAGTTAAACCTGGGAATGATACAACATGGAACTTTGACCCAATTAAAGCTTGAGTCAGTTCTTCTGCAAAGGATTATTGATGCCCAAATAAGTGACAAGGGTATGAAGCATATTCATGAGAAAATAGAAGCCGACAAAGCTAATTGTTTTAGAAAGGATGATCAAGGGATAGTATGGTTTAGTGATCGCATAGTTGTGCCTCAGAATGCGGGAGTCTGCCAGCAAATTTTGGATGAAGCTCAACTTAGTCGATATTCCATTCATCCCGAAAGTACTAAGATGTATCAAGATTTAAAGCAACACTATTGGTGGACAAAAATAAAGATTGAGATTGCATGCTATGTGGCGAGATGTGACACCTGTAGACGTGTCAAAGCAATACATATGAAGACTGCTAGTCCACTGCAATCTTTGCCCATCCCAACATGGAAATGGGAGGATATTAGTATGAACTTTATTGTGGGATTACCCAGGACGGCTAAAGGTTTTGACTCTATCTGGGTTATAATTGATCGGCTTACAAAGATAGCCCATTTTCTGCCCGTCAAGACAGATCATCCAGTTGTTGTCTATGCCCAAATATATATTGCTCATATTCTCAGTTTGCACGGAGTTCTAAAAACAATAGTGTCGGACCACAAACCACAATTTGTATCCATGTTTTGGGAAGAACTCCACAAGTCTTTGGGTACTAAGCTGCTCCATAGTTCGGCCTATCATCCTCAAACAAGTGGACAAACTGAGAGAGTAAATCAAATACTTGAAGACATGTTGCGGGCATGTGTTCTAGAGTTTCCACAAAAATGGGATGAATGTTAACCATTGGCAGAGTTTTCATATAACAATAGTTATCAAGAAACTATTAAGATGGCACCATTTGAAGCATTGTATGGGCGACGGTGTCGAACACCCTTAAATTGGTCAGAACCTAGAGAAAGGTGGTTTTTCAGGCCTGACATGCTTAAAGAGACGGAAGAAAAAGTCCAACGAATCATACACAACCTGAAAGAGGCACAAGCTCGACAAAAGAATTGTGCGGATAAACGACGTCAGCCTTTGAACTTTCAAGTTAATGATCATGTATACTTTAAGGTGTCACCAATGAAGGGTGTGAACCGTTTTGGGATAAAAGGGAAGCTGGCACCTCAGTATATTGGCCTGTTTCTTGTTCTTGAGCGATATGGACCAGTGGCATACCGACTTCAACTGCCAGAAACATTATCTGTAGTGCATATTGTGTTCCATATATCTCAATTGAAGAAGTGTCTTCGGGTTCCTGATCGAACCATTGACGTGGTGGATATTGCTTTGGAACCAGACTTAACATATTCAGAACATCCTATTCAAATTTTGGACCAAAAGGACAGGACTACCCAAAAAAGGACTCTTAAATTCTATAAAGTACAATGGAACCAGCATACGGAAGATGAAGCTACCTGGGAGACTCAAGACTTCTTGGAAAAGAATTTTCCTAGGTTCTTAGCTTCATATAACTTGTAAGATATGAGTATTTGATTGTAAAGGAGAAATAAACCCCCATACCACCCCTGCCCTGTAATACAAATAAGGAAATAAAAGATGTGATGTGTTTCCTTTTCCATTACTTGCCCTAGGACCTTAAATCTCGGGACGAGATTCTTTTATGGGGGGAAGGATGTAACACCCCTGGTGTTACTGGTACTAAAACTTGAGCATAACATCATGTGCATTGCCATTTCATATGTTTGTTACACCTAGAGTGCATTTACTAGGTAAAAAGTTCAAACAAGTTGTAATGATGTGGCTTGAAAAGTGCTTAACCCTAGGGTAGGATACTTAACCCTGAATTCTAGGCACTTTTGGACCAAAGTGCAAATATCAAAGTAAAAGAGCACCTCAAACCAAGTATCTTTCATATTGCAGAATTTGCAAGTTAAATAGTGGAATTTGGACCTATTTGCAAAAAAAGTACCCCATAAGCACTATATGATTAAGTCTGAATTCAATGGAATAGGGTACCTTTGGAGCTCTATATCTCCAAATCTACAAGAGTTTTACCCTAGGTCAATATAGCAAACTTGTAGAGCTATGTTAGGGGTACAAGTTTTATTAAGTGACTAAGCATTGGTGTTGTACAGAAATTGGACATAAAAGGACTTAAAGTCGGGCTGTCAGTCGGCCCTTGAACTGAAAAACGGCCACTAGTGACATTTGGTTAACTTTGGGAGCAGTTCGTGGTTGATACAATGGAGATAAGGTCAGTGTCACTATGGAAAATTTGAAGCTCTAACATTAGTGAACAACTTTGCTATATCGAGCTAGATCAGGTGCTGAACAATTTCTGAAGAAAATCGCTCTCGAATATGCTCTGTCAGGTGCTCTGAATGGCGTTTTGATGATACAGTAGACTGACAAAGATCCTAGGTACGCTACACCTCGCCGTCGGTGACCCTCGCGCTCGGATTCACGCCGGTGATGCGATTCGTGTCGTTGGCGCGCAGATAACGACTCAGGATGAAAAGATCTCCACCATGGATGAGACCGGGTGCTGGCCGCCGTACCCACTTGCCTCACGGCCGGTCCAGATAGCCTCGCCGGAGTTTGCCGCCGGCCTCACGATGGCCACGTGCCTTGAAGCTTTACCACATCGCAGTAAGCCGCTTTAGGTAGCTAGTTCATCGCCTGAGACATTGCCACGGTGAAAGCCACGGTATCACCTGCGCCAGTGACTTCCCCTCTCTCCAGTCGCCAGCACGCCATTCCAAAATTAGGAGCCACCGCCCTTGGACACTATAAATTGAGAATACCACTAGCTCCGTTAGGTAATCACGAAGCCAAAGCACCCGTTCCTGCCTTCGATTAGCCACCATAGCTCTCTAACTCCTCTCTTCCCCCAAATCGGTTTTCCGCACCCCATGAACACCTCATCTTGGCCAGACATCTACAGGTTAGCTCATGCTCTTCTGTGTGATGTTCTAGCCTCCCTCATGTCCCCTGTTGCTCACAGACCCATTCAATTGAACTAGACCGCCTTGAATCACCTAGAACACGTTGAGTTATCTCCGGTTTACATCGCCATCGTGGGCAGAGAGTTTCCGACCCAGATCTGTGCAATTGGTTGAGGTATTAAGGTCGTCGAGGTTGGAATTAGGTGTCGAACAAAGGAGAGGCCTAGCCGTTGTGTAATCCGGCCAGTACGAGTTCGTCGGAGACGTACTCGTCGCCGTCCACCGTCGTGGACCTGGCGCTGTGAAGAAATAGAAGTGCGAGGGCCTAACTGCGATTGTCAGCGACACAAAGGAATAGTGTAAAGGATTCTTAACCAGTTATTCAAACCGCTGGGGGCCTCTATGCAATTTCACTGTGCGGGCGCGCGCGGGCGCGCTTCGCCTGGGCATGGGCTGTATCGGGATGAATTGAGTCTATTATTGTTTATGCTTTCTCTTTTTCTTTTTCTGCCAGACTTAGGAAATTCATAGGAAATTATAAAAAATGATAAAAATATGAGACCAATTTTGCTAGACTCCTAAATTCCTTTAGTATTTAATAAAAATAGTTTCAAGAATTTTAGCCCAAACCAGGAATTGTTTAGTATTTAAGAAGGCCAAAACCTAGATTTTTGGAATTTTAGAAATTATTTGATGACTCCAAAAATCATACAACTTTTTGGATAGACTTAATTTGATAACTAGAACCCATGGGTGAAGTTTGACATATGTTGGACATTGTTTGATTCCCAAACCCAAAACCCTAGCTCCTTAGGGTAAAATTGTCTAACCCTACTAGGGTGCTGACATAGAAGACCCTAGTTTCCTTGGTGCACTGTGAAGGAAATGTTTTATAAAAGATACAACTTGATGTATCTCTACTATCATTGCATTTTCATAAGCATCACATGAGCATTCATGGTTATATATGATTATGTATAGAAAACGAGGAAGAGATAACTGTTGAAGAAGAGGAGACTACACCACCAGCTGAAAATCCACCTGTCGGGAACTGTTTTTATTTTGATATCTATGGACAGAGCCCGACACCCCTTCAACACAAGGCAAGCCCCGGTGCATTTGCCACCTCCTTGCTGTTTTAAAATCTTTATCACTTTGTTTGATGCATTAGGTAATAGGAGTTGTGTGCCAAACTATTGTTGCATTTCCTTCCTTGAAATTGTTTACCATTCCTTGATTACCTGTTTTATTAAAAGGTTTTCAGATGCTTAGTCTTGCTTTAGAAAACAAAAAGGTTTTGTTTTAAACCAAAGGTGATGCTTCAAAGGGAAAGGGATGTTTTCAAAAATAAAACTTGATGGTGGATCCATCATGGCCGTGATGGATTCAACATCGGACAAGATGTACGTCTGCCAGGTACCAAACTTTGGGTTTTAAATGATAAAGATGAGACCGGGCGGGTGACTTGCACAAGAAGAGAGTCTCGGTGTAGTGTCTCCGTCTGAGTCGATTAAGGACCGTACCGATGTGGGTCTACTGATGGAGGACCCTTTAACTAGTCACATGCCTCGTCATGGGTAAGCTTTGCCTTGGACAGACTAATACCAGAAAGGCCAACATGCAATGGGAGTGGAGAGATGGCAAGAGTAGCGTGTACCCTCCGTGGCAAGAGGGTGGACGGTGGTGTATCTATGCCCTCGGTTGGCGTGAACCCGGTCTGGTCTTAAGAAACCCGGTGGCGAGTTGACATATGCAAGGGTTAAGTGCTACATATGTCGTGTGATTGGAGATCCTCAGTTGAGTATTAATCGATTCGGATCGCCGTTACTTCTCGAACATGAAGACTTGGTCACTGACTTACACATAGCATTCCAGTGAACTAAAACGGTTGATAAAAGACTGCTAGTGCAGGTCAAGTGCTTGAACTAGGGTAGAAAGAACTCTAGTTGCAGGTAATGACTTAAGCATTTCTGCAAACAGAGTCTTTGATTCTTGAATAGCCTTACCTTGACTCCCTCAAGCCAGCATACCCTTGAGAGTCTTTTCTTTTGATGGGTAAGACTTGCGAAAGTACACTCCGTACTTAGGGTTTTCGAACCCATGTTGTTGTAGGTGAGGAAACAACGGACTTTTGCTGTTTTTGTTATAAGGTGGTGCCCAAGGGAGAACCTCAGTAGTGAAGTCGCGGGAGGATGTTGGCCTCCCACTCGAAAAACATTATATTTTCATGCGGGAGGGGTTTTTTCCTCCCAAGTCTGTAATAATAGTACTTTATGCACTCGTACACCCTGGTTTTGTAATAACAATAATACTCTTTCTCTATATTCGAATGCATGTAAATTAAGTTATTGTAATTGCTTCCGCTATTCTTTCCTCCAATGTGATGTAATATCTGCATGACGGGTGAAGCGCTCTTGGGCGAGGAACTGAGGATACAGTTACCGAACTTGTCGATTGATTATGTGCATCTACAGGGTTGTCCAAGGTCCGTTGGACAAGGACAACTGTAGGTGGGCCTAATAACTTGGGAGGTTCCGTCATAGTGCCGAACATAGGGAATTCGAGAGCGAGTGGGGCGAGGGTATGTCTGAAAGGGGCAGCGTTGAATGTGGGGAATTCATGACTGAGCGTGGACTGGGGCAGGTGGGGCCACGACCTCGCTTGTGGACGCCTTCATTGGCTTCTTAATAGTAGTAGAGAAGAGTCCTAGCATTTGAACTAAACGTCCAACTAGGAAAAACATTTATAGACCTTAAGTTGTTCAAGACAATTTTATGCTGGTGAAACACACACTACTTTCCTCGTCAAAAGAAGCAACCTCAAATCTTATTTAAACTCAAACTTTTCAAAAGCATTTGATTTGGTTTCTTCAGCCTTTTTGTAGGAAGTGTTAAATAAGATTGGTTTTGGATCAAATTAGTGTGGTATTGTTAGTGGTCTGCTTGCCACATCCTTAACTCAGATTCTTTTAATGGAGTTCCAGCAGATCAAATTTGCCATGGCAGGGGGCTAAGGTAGGATGACCCACTCTCTCCAATGTTATTCATTTTGGTTATGGATATCCTAACTTGGTTGTTTTAGCGGGCGTCAGCTGTATGTTTGTTACAGTTCCTTTTTTTCAAAAGGTTGCAACATCGCATCTCTCTCTATGTGGATCGCCATTGAGACGCACAACCTATGGAGATGCAAGAACCCGAAGAAGTTAGTTTCACTGACTAGAAGATACAACATTTTTTATTGAAACTTAACTAAATTGAAGCAAGCATTTGACTAAACATTATGTAGGGAGCATATCCAAAATAAATGTAATATTTTTTGTTAAATTAACCAAGCATTTCTTGGTTAAACTTATCTAAAATTAAACGAACATTATGTACTAAATATTGTATAGTGAGCATATCCAAAGTGAACATTTGCCTAAATATTTCCCTACGTAACCCATAAACCCTAACTCTAAACCAACATTTTCCTAAACCATGCCTAATTCTTAATCCAGATGAAGGGGTTTAATGCTCTTACAACAAACTAGGCCTTTGAATAGGAAATAAAAAATATATTCAACTAGGGGCTTGTTTGAAGATGTATTTTCTTATTTTGTGCCTATATGCTACTTTGCTTTTCAACATCTTCTTCATTTCACCGTGACCAATGTAAAAAATAAACCATAAACAAAAAAAATAAAAATATGGATAAACATCATTTTGAGAACCATAAAATATACCCGGGATGTTACATCACTACTACAATGACATTTAACACTTACTAAAAAAAATTCAATAATACACACTCAGAGTAGCACACTCAATGACACTCAACACATTCAATGCTCACATTAGAAAAGCTTGAGAGAGGGCAACATTTATAGGAGACACCCCTAGTCAATAATCAGTACTAAATCTTCACTTTTAGTATCAATTATTTAAAAGAACATGTGCTAAACTAATTTTGATGGGAATTCTAATTGCTCTGGCAGAATGGAAATTGTCTTTTAGTACTGGTTCTTCTTAAAAACAGTACTAAATGTGTCTTTGTTTTTTTGCGTTAGATATTAGATCTTGGTGTTTCCAACCGGTACTAAAGAGTTCAACTTTAGTACTAGTTCTATCCAATAATCGATACTAAAGATATTAGTGTCGGTTCTTGCCTTGAACAGATCTTAAATAACATGATATTAATATTGTTTCTTGTATTTAATCGATACTACTTTACTCTGTATCAGCTAGGTAATTTAAACCGGTTTTAAAACAACTTAAATAAGACCCTATTTATTTACCTTTTAGATTATATAATCTAGCTTAAATAAGTTAAGAAATAAACAAACAACACAGATTATTAGGTGGATTATATAATCTAAATACCTAAATTATCATAATCCATAAAACAGATCATTAGATGCTTACATAATCTAGGAAGAAAACAAACAAACAAAGCCTAGACGTCGGTGGACGAAAACTGGGGTTTACACTCTATATATATAAAAAAATTCAAAAAAAAAATAACATAAAAAAGATGTTGTACTAATAATCTTGTAGATAATGCTTTGTTTGTGTTAAGACTTATGACCTTAGGATCTATTTAATAAAGTTTTGAGATGGTCGGTTAGACAAACAATATGATCATAAAATCGATAGTCCAACGCTTAATCACTCGGATTCTTCGTGAGATGCCGCTGAAGACTAGACTGCTAGGTGTAGGGTTTTAAGTTTTCGAGAGTTGAGAGGTAGAAATGGATCAAGGTTGGTCAATAGCTCAGTATATATTATGTGACTGTTTGTATAATCACATGTGAGAGCTGATGATTTAATCCGTACAAGTATAGTTTATTTAAATCATTTGGTATTATATTTTTTAAGTGGATGAAGATAACATAATTAAGATATTGATTATGTTTCTTAGAAGCTCTTAGCTAAAACGTCGTATAAACTATTTATATGACTTTTTATCCATTTATATTGTAACTTATGAATATTTTTATCTTACTTTCCAAATTTAAGACTTATTATTTATGTTTTTAGCTTAAGCTTTGAATTTAAAATTTATTGTATAATTTAATGTAAAATTTGTTTCTATATTATTAAATGGTTTGATTAAATATATATACAAATTTTAGATGGCATATCCTATACTAAAATTATAAATCCCCCACGGAAACCTTATTTTGCACGCTGCCAGCGGCCATAGGTGGGACGACTCGGGCACGGTGACAAGCCCCCGGTGGAGGACGAACCCATCCGCCACAGTCCATGATGCGCCTCCTAGCACCTCCTTATCTACTAGTGTGTATTGGTTTCCACAATTTTTTTGAAAAATTCTATTGCGTATTGGATTTTCAGAGACCATTAGTTCAGGATAAGTACGTGGCAATAGAATTCCGATATTCACAATTAGAGCTAGTTTGGGAATACCGTTTCTCCAAGGGACTCCAATTTTTCCAAGGGAAAATGAACTAATTTTCCTTGGGAAAATGGAAAATCTCTTAGGAAAACAGGGTTCCCAAACTAGCCCTTATATAATGAAAAGGCGTAACATCAACATCCATCTGGAGCAAAAAGAACATCAATTATTAGTAACAAGAATTTAACATATACTTGGTAGTTCCTAAGATAATCAACGACAATACAGACCGGTGGACTTATTAGCAAAGAGGTGCCCTACCACTGACAAATCTCAAGATAAGCGAACACGCAACTCATATAACATACCAACTCTACATTATTTCCTTATCTTTTTTTTTTCTCAGAGACTGGGTGAACAAGTCATCTGAGCCCCTGAATAATATCCCTGTTCTTAGATAGAACATACATAGTTGCAGCTGGGTTTTGGTGAGGAAGGACCACTGGTGCTGTACCTAGGGCTAGAAAATAAGCTTGAGGCTCGCGAGCCAGCTCGAGCTCGGAGCGGCTCGCGAGCCTCGAGCGAGCCGAGCCCGTCTTTCACTACTACAGTAAACCTCTATACAGGCGGTGCACCGCCTATGATGTAAAACAACATCACAGGCGGTCAATCAAAAACCGCTTGTGATAGACACACATCACAGGCGGTTTCTAATCCTAGCCGCTTGTGTTAGACACACATCACAGGCGGTTTCTAATCCTAGCCGCTTGTGTTAGACACATACCACAGGCGATTTTAAATATAGGTCCGACTGTATTTCAATATACAGATTCTAGATTCATATGCAGATTCCAGATTCATATACAGAATTAATATACAAATGATATTTATAACAAATCAATATACAGAATCCAGATTCATACATCAGATTCATACACATCACAAAACACATTCACAGAACGATAACAGTACTAGTATTAGCACCAAACCACAATGATACACATATCAAGCTCCATATACAACTCAACAACTCAACATCTCAAGTTCCATATACAACTGAACATCTCAAGTTCCAAACTAAAGATCTAAACACTGTGTGATATCGTGTACAAACTTAGTTCTAGGAAGTGTTGCAAATTTCTATTTGTATTGTAGAATAGCCCTTGTTGATGAAGAACTTCACGGCGCATAAAGTAAAGCAAGTCTTTTACAACCTTAGCCACGCCGACGGAAACCATATCTCTTTCTAACCATTCAGCATTGATCTTGGATTTAGGAACCTGCAATAAAAGCAAAAAGCAAGCAGTGCTAAGAGTAATGTGATGAGCAACAATATGGAAATAATGATATTGACAAATTAGGCTTGTCCTCTGGATGTTCGCCGCCAAGATCTTTCCAATAAAAACGGTATGCACTGCATATAAGAATAGCATTGTGAGATTAAGAATACATTTGTTAAGTTGTAATAAGTACAAGTGTGTAATAATAATCATACTTCTCTTAAATCTTCTAGAAGTCATTATACGCATCCTTTTCCATTCTTAGTGAGTCGAAGACCACGACTTTACCATGCTTTGGAAAGATCATGATACAAATGTAGTGGTCACTATATAGACATAGACGAAAACACATGTTAAGATCACGATTTCCATAATTTGTAGTTCAAAACCATGTCGAGAACTTACTTAAAGTGGTGCGGAGCTATTATTAAGTCCTTGCCATGTTGTACATGATTATACATGGCTCGTCCAATGTATGCCGCCATTACTTTCATTTTCTTTCTCTGATTCTGTTTGACGGCTTTCTCAAATTCATCATCATCCAAGTATTTGTATTCTTCTCCATGTATCCGAACAACTTCTTTGTAGCGAGCTTCGGATATCATCAACGGGTCAAGAAACCCTGTCTTAAGTTGTTTCTTCTTATCATCCATGTATTGCATCCTACGTGTAAAAAGTGTTAATCGTTAGACTCTTGTTTATGTGTGCATGTACAAAACTAACAAATATGAAAGTTTAGAGGTACTTACAAGCAAAACAGGGTTAAGTAGTTGGTTTCCATCCTTTGTCGGTGGTACAACGACCACAGATCATCAAAGAATAAATGCCGCACAAGATCTATATTATCTTTGCTCCAAAATGCATCTTCTGGCACAACAAATGTGAAGTCCTCGAGTTTGTATTTGTTGCTAGCCACCATGTACCACTCATGCATTCTAATCTCCAGAGTCGACAACTTAGAAAGTTGCACCGTCATCAAGAACGGCCTCCCGTTCACAAATTTAGGAGGAACATCCTCCTTCTTGTATATCAGGATATTGATTTTAAGACGTAATGATTCTCGAGTATGAATCATTCCATCTTCTTCCCATACTTTGAAATTGTCTATTTGGGACCGTGTGCGTACTCCACGAGATGCTGATTCCGCTTTTTATTGATCTATCATAACTCTCTTCAATTTTTGCAGGTAGTGTGTCACTGCTTCTGACGGTTTCTTGACATTGTCAGTGGCGATTCGCTGATGAATTTTCTTTGAAGTAGTTGGCCCTTCAACATTGGTGTCAACCTTTGCTTCCTTTTTGATGTTTGCATCGACATTCTGAGGAACAATTTTGTCTATGTCCCCCTTGTCGAGTTCCTTCGCAAGAGGTGATATGATTGTTTCAACGGTTTTTGTGGAGGTTGGTGCTATATTTTCCTGCACCATGGGGTATGGAATGATCAAACTATCTTTCTGTTGCATTGGTGTTGAATTCGGCATTGGTGACTTATGACGCGATAGGCGGCTTAAGATCGGCTCATCACCCAACTTGATGTCGCGTCGATGTCAAAGGACCAACTCGTTCATTGCCTCCTGCAAAGTTATGATCCCCTCAACTGGAAAGTCTATCTCCAAATCTTCACAACCACTGTCTGTGATCTCTAGAATTTAGACCACAGCATAGTGTGGCGGGACAGGATTATCCTAGTAGTTAACAAGTCCTGGTTTTACCAAACCAGTAGCAGCTTGTTTTTTTTTTGTCCCAGATCGATTGATTGGAATATGAAGAAAGCAAGGCTTGTCCTCAACAATATTGTCTACAGGGTACTTGGTGCCTGATACGAAGTCTTGCACAGATCCTACGCTGCTAGGGACTAGAGGTGGACTCATGTGGCCTGGCTTGAGTTCACATGATATGCATTCTATTTTCTTCATTTTCTTCATCACGTCATTAATAGCCTTTTATACCCTTTCATCAATAGTCTCTTCAAGGGTCCTTTTTGACTTCTCGTCTTTCCTATATGACACTGCATACTCTGGAAACGCCTCTCTCTAGGAAATCTTAGAAGAGATTCCCCGAGCCCGCCCAGTATGTTCAGGATTGCCTAGTGCTGCAGTTAGTATGTCATTCTCCCTCCGAGGCTTAAATTCTTCCTTCTTTCTCTTTTCTGCATATTCTTGAATTTTTGTCGAAACTTTGCCTACCAATTCTGGATGCAAAAGTTTGCCGTCCTCAGTCAAACCTGCCCGACCTAAGATCCAACGAATAGCTCGCTCATCGATATCTTTTAATATTGGGTCCAAAGTGCCATTAGCTATAGCTTCCTCGATTATCCTGTTCCACTGCACAACTTTATGGTGATATCCGGTTGACCCCAGGCGATGGGGGTGTTTGTTCATCTTCGCTCTCTGAGAATTAGTTTCGCCCAGTTCTTTGGCCTTCAGTTCGGTCTTCTGATGAACAAATTCCTCCCACCGAGCTTGAGTGATTTTCCCCATTTTCTTGGGCAGAGGAACCTTATTCTTCTTAACAAAATCCCTATTCATCTCGGTCTTCCACCCACAAAACATCTTGGCCATAGCAGAGAGCATCGACTTCCTTACTGCATCCTATGTGCCTTTTGGGACCTTGAATGACTCAGTCAACTTAGCACATAGCTTATTGCGGGTATCTTCATCTAAATCCTTCCATTTCTGAAGTGTGATTGGCACTATATCTCTAACAGTAGACCCGCACGAATTTCGAAACTTTGCAACCACGTCAAGTGGTTCTTCAGGAAACCCCTCTACATTGAGTTTTGTTACGTACATAACTGCACCTTCTTTCATCTGATTGGGACCTCGTCGCCCTCGTTTCCGCTTATGTGAAACGGATGATTCAAGAATCGGAGCATCCTCTGTGTTTCGTGTAGAACATGCATCCTCTTTCTTCTCTTCATTTGAAATCTATATATTGAAACAATTAATGGCCTTTCATATATGAACATTATTTTAGAATATATTCGGCATATTTCTATTTACCTCTTCATCGTTGGGAATATAGTAGGCATCAAGCTCATCTGATGTTTTTCTTCCTTGGAGGTATAGGAGGAAAAGGATTGTCATCACTAGAACTATCCTCCCTGCTCCCTTCACTGGAGCTGCTCGTTGTCTGTCATTCAAGTTTAGTCGCGTCTTCATCAACTCTATTAGACGCACTGGTGCAGAACACATCCATCCTAGTAGGTACCTAGTGCACAACTGGTTCCATCAATAAGGGGGTCAACCGAGGATATACTGTTAGTCTGATATACTGGTTCCATCAATAAGGGAACTTGGAGAAAAGGTGATTCAAAAGAAATCAAGCCCAAACCCTAGCTGTACCCGGCCGCCACCGCCGGCGGCCTCCCCATCTGCTGGCGGCGGTGAAGGCGATGGCGGCGCCTCAAGGCCCGCCTCCGTGTCCCTCCTTTCCTCCCCTCTTGCCCCCATCTTGTCCTTGGTGTCATATCGCTTTGGGCTTCTAATAGCACTGTCGGTCCGGTCTCCGCGGGTGTAGTTCCCCGCTAGCGGACTGTGGGCGCGGCCGACACTGCCGTCGCGAGCGCCTCACGAATCAGTCATCGTAGATGTGCTCATCGTAGAAGAGACTTATGGTCCTTCAGCATTATAACATCACAGCCATGCCTTCTCTGTCTAACTGCATTGGAAAGCGACTTGGATAGGTCCTGGGGTGACAGTGATCAGAAACACCTTTTTAGTGATGTGGTCAGAAACTTAATAAGAACTTTACAACTATGAACAGCTACAGTGATGTGATGTCCAGTATCGATGTAAAATTAGTCAAAGAAGACCAGTTATGGAATCTGCACAACTCACAAGCCATTTCTGAGTATTATCAGGAATGCACAGTTGGAAGTTGATCTCTGGTGGAGAATGATGACCTGCTCCGGAATTTCGTCCTTCGTAGGCAGTAAAGACTCTGGGACCTCACAGTTACTAGACATTCTGCCTTCCTGTTTGGTGGAATGGTGTTCTGCATGGGTCACAATCCAACAAACTAATTAGAAACACACTATCCGATCAAAAACCACTCTTTAGTTTTATATTCAAAGAAAACATGTTATCCGCCCTTTAATTTTACAGTCAAACAAAACAAGTTAAAATAAGCTCGCCTGACTTGTTGGCAGGTACAACAATGTTGCAAATTTTGCTGCCTACACCGCTCCTCGCTGGCTCCACTTGATCCATTTTGGTTTCAAATTTAACAGTAGTTCCTACCAAACAGAGATTTGATAATATGCTATAAACAACAATTATATCCACATACGGTCAAATTGTATACATTCTAGTTGTGTAGAGGACGGAAGACTTCTTAGTGTAATTGTATCACTCGATGTAATTGGCTAAGATTAATAAATCTTCTTTTTAAAGAGCAAAGAGTGAAATGAACTGTCCCTCATACACATACGGAAAATTAAAAATAAACTAAAACACAACGCTCGGCGAACTTGGCGGTGAACCAGATTCAGTTAATTCCTAATTGAAGTCCTTTCAAGTAATAGGCTGCTTCGCACTAGCTTTATCTATCAAGTTTCAAGTAGTGATGTGCCTGCCTACTGCGAGCTGTGAGGTAGTCTGCTCGCGTGTGACTCAAGGAAAGAGACGGTCCTGGTCCTGCGCCGCTGCAGCTTTAAAACAACCTCACCTCGGTGCTCCCTGTCCGAATCCACACCACTCGCACAAGCACGCTCACTAGAGTGTCTGTGCATCGTAGAAAGAGAGAGAGAGGGCAGCATGAGCTCGCCACCTCCGCTCGCCAGAGGCCTCATGGGCTACCACTAATATTGATATGCATGTGTACTACCACTAATATTGATATTGCATGTGTACTACCACTAATATTGATATTGCATAAGAAACAAAGTAAAAGCTGGACAAAGAAGGGCTACGCAGTGTACCCATACAGAACGTCCAAGTGGTGAAACAAAACTGTCATTACAAAAACAAGAAGACCAAGAATATGAAATATGAGATAACAAGATATCAATATGAGATATCAATATGAGATAACAAGATATCAAATATAAACTAAGATATCTACTATAAAGACTGTTATGCACTTGTGTAATTTGTAATATTGCTAAAAACAATATGAGATAACAAGATATCAAATATGCACGTTGATTCACTGTTTAAGCTAGTGACACAAGAAGACCAAGAATCATAGCAAAACGTCCAAAATATTCAGAGAAATATCTTTTGTAAATTGTAAACTAAGCTTTCATGTTGGAGCTAGTCTAAGGCTTTCGCCCGCCCCTCCATGACCCTCTCCATGACTGACTCGTTGCAGCTCTGATTTCTGACCTTTGCCTTTGCGGCAGGACCAGAAAGTTTGCAGACACCAAAACCAGGAAGCATGCATGGCACTGGCAGTGGCACGGATGATGACCTGCCTGACCAAGCAGATGCGGAACCAGGGGAAGCTAGCGGCTAAAATTACCTAACGATTTAGAATGGATCAACTAGTTGATTAACTAATTGTTAGATATACCTCTTAAATAAGCATTAGTTATACCAAAACCAGGAAGCATGCATTCCAGCTTCGTAGCCTCCGCCGATGGAGTTGTTCCATTCCATCGACGACATCGCTCCCCGCAAGGCCCAAATAGCTCATGAGCTCAGGGCTGTCCGGGTGTGCCGCTGCCACACATCATCTTGCAATTGCCAGGGTGGTGGTCACTGGACACTGGTGCCCGGCGGCAGAAACGGTCAGCCGCCCCGCCCGTGCGCCAACTCTCTCATCGCTCATCGGCTAGCTGGTTCTCCTCTCCCTCGGTGGGTTCGGCCGGCTGGGCGGCTGGCTCATTGGACGTCGATTTGCAAAGAAGAAAAATCCGAGTACTAGTGACAAGGACGAACCTGAGAAAAGCAGCTCGGGGACGGTGGACGGCGGCGCTTGGGCTCGGGGACGGCGTGGCCGGCGCTCAGCTCGGAGACGGGGATGGGGACGGCGGCGCTTGGGCTCAGGGACGGCGTGGCGCAGTATCAGCCTGGCGGCGCAACAAGCGTTTCGACCACGGGACAGTTAGAGTTCCTGCTGGAACCAGCGAGACCTTTTATATTGTAGACAATCACGGGCGGTTTTTTAGAAAAACCGCTTGTAATATATAACATCACAAGCGCTTTTTTATTTCGACCGCCTGTGATAGATTAACATCACAGGCGGTCGGAATAAAAAAGCGCCTGTGATGTTATATATCACAAGCGGTTTTTCTAAAAATCTGCCTGTGATGTGTATACAGTATAAAAGGACTAGCCCACGGTTTCCAGCAGAACCCTATCTCCTAGGAACAGTCACAACACTGTAGCGGCGGCGGATTTTTTGAGATCTACGAGGAGAAGGTTTTGTTTTTGAGTTTATTGATTGATTTCAAGAGTTTATGCATATATATGATCTCTGTTTGTTTTCTTTCTCATTTTGATACGATTTTTGCCTCAATTTAGTAATATAGACCGGAATTGAAGACAAACTTAGGAATTCCAAGATTTGGACTTGTAGTTGATCTAATTTAAAGATTCTTCATAAAGAGTTGTCTCACCTCAAGGTACCTATTGCTGCAATCTTGTTTCATTTTCATGCACATCGTTTCGTTCATGATTTAGGGATTAAATTCAATTAATTAGGGATATTTTAAATATTTTTTGTAGTTCATGTGCTAGGTACCTCTCGATATGATATTGTTTCACTTTCATGTACATTTATTTTTCATGTTTTAGGGATGAATTCAATCAATTAATGATTTTATTGACGTTAATCAATATAGGGATAGGTAATGGACCGAGGTTGGATGTACAATGTGCCAAGACCACATCCGTCGTACATTCAAAATTTGAGAAGCTTTATTGAAGTGGCCAACAAGCACGTGAATTTGCGAAAGAGTAAGGAGATATTATGTCCGTGCATCGATTGTGATAATAAGATAGCTTGGAGAGATACATGAGTAATCCAATCACATCTGCTAAAAAGAGGGTTTAAAAACAATTACACGATATGGTCAGAACATGGTGAGTTGGATCCGTGTGAAGTGCCTGGTAATGACGAGAGAGCTGTCGGAATTGAAGATAAAGTGGATGGTAAAGTGGATTCTGTGGATGCCAATCAAGATTTTAAAGAATTTGATTGTGAAGAGATGTTGCGCCATATGAAACCAGAAATGTTGAGTTCTATGGGATCACAGAAAGGGCTACCTAAAATGGAGGGACTGGAAAGTGCCTCAAAAGAAACTTTATATGATGAATCAAAGGGTTGTGACAAAGAGTTTACTACACTGCGTATAGTTCTAGCTTCATAGATCTTTTGAATTTTCTGTCCCAGTTACTACCAAAACCCAACAAACTACCAACAAGCACTTATAAAGCGAAGAAGCTTATATCTCCCATAGCTCTAGGTGTGCAAAAAATTCATGCATGTCCGAACCATTGTATTCTGTATCGTGGCGATTTTGAGAACGCAACAAGATGCCTAGTTTGCAATGTCAGTCGATACAAGAAGAGCTACAATCAAGAGTGTGTAAAAAAATTTCCAAAGAAAAATAAAAACAAGAAATCCACTATTGGACTTGAAAGTGACGATGACACTTTTGATGACATGGATGAGAAAAAGAAGTCAAAGATCCCAGCTTTGGTGATGTGGTATCTTCCAGAAATTGATCGCTTGAAACGTTTGTTCTCAAATCCTAGGGAGGCCGAGCTTATGCGTTGGCATGCTGAAAATCGCAAGTTGAATAACAAATAGATTCGACACCCTGCTGATGCATCACAATGGAAAATTTTCGATCTTATGTATCCTGAGTTTGCCAAAGAAACCAGAAATGTAAGATTTGCTTTGGGTACAGACGGAATCCATTTGGTAAAAAAAGAAGTGTACATAGCACCTGGCCCGTGATTTAACGATGTACAACCTTCCGTCATGGTTGTGTCATAAAAGAAAGTACATTATGTTGACTATTCTTATTCAAGGGCCGAAAGCAGCTGGTGTTGACATTGATGTGTTCCTAGAGCCTCTTATGGAAGATATGACAAAGTTGTGGAATGGAGGAGTTCGAATATGGGATGAGTATTGCCATGAGTATTTCAACTTAAGAGCAATTATATTTGTTACCATCCATGATTCTCCTGGTGGCGCCACACTATCAGGGCAAAAGACTAAAGGAAAGAATGGTTGTGTAGTGTGCGTCGATGGAACTACTTCCTTGTATCTTAAATCATCCAAGAAGTTGGTGTTCATGGGACACAGACGGTTCTTGATGAAGCAGCATAAGTACCGAAAGATGAAAGAAGAATTTAACAATGAACTGGAAAGTGAAGGTGCACCAAAGCCTTATAGTGGGAAACTTGTTTTTGAAATTGTAAAGAACATTCATGTTGTATTCGGAAAGGGAAAAACAAAGGAGAAAAGAGAAAGAGAAATGACCCTTCAACTTACACAACTTTCAAGAAGCAATCAATTTTTTTGAAGTACCTCCCATACTGGAAGGATATGGAAATTTGCCACAGCATTGATTTGATGCATGTAACAAAGAATGTTTTTGACAGCATCATTGGAACCTTGCTGGGCATGCCGAGTAAGACAAAGGACGGACTTAAATCACGCAATGATCTAGTAGATCTTCAAATCAGGTCGAAACTTCATCCAGTGGATAGTGGCAAAGGGAAGCCTTACCTCCCCCCAGCTAGCTACAACTTGTCAGTTGAAGAGAGAACAAAGATTTGCAAATGTTTGCGTGGGGTCAAAGTGCCCACAGGTTTCTCATCCAATATTAGCAAACTAGTCAGGATGAAGGACTTGTCTCTATTTGGCTACAACTCTCATGACTGCCATGTGATGATGACGGTGTTCCTCACAATTGCGGTAAGAGCCCTCGAAACAGAGCATGTCAAAGTTGTCATCATACGCTTATGTTACTTTTTCAATGCGGTTTCACAAAAAGTAATAGCTTTAGAAGACATGGACTATCTAAAGGCATACATCATCGAGACTATGTGCAAGCTTGAAATGTGTTTTCCTCCATCATTTTTTGATATGCAAGTACACCTAATCATACATCTCGTGGATCAGATAAAAATATTAGGGCCACTATATTTACATCATATGTTTTAGTTGGAGCGATACCTAGGAGTATTAAAAGGTTATGTGCGAAATCGCGCTCACCCAGAGGGTTCAATCATGGAGGGATACACTACAGAAGAAGTGATTGAGAGCTGTATAGATTACATCAGTGACGGAATAATGATAGGTGTGCATGTACCTAAACATGAGGGTAAACTATGTGGGAGAGGGAGAATGGGCAGGAAAACTTTTCGCGTTGAGGATTACAAGCTAGTACATTGTGCTCATGGTAGTGTACTACAACATCTCACGATAGTCGTGCCTTACATAGAGGAACACCTGGATGAGCTTCGTAAAGAAAATCAGAACCACACATAGGACTGGATCATGAGGGAGCACAAACATCGTTTTAGCGAATGGTTAATGGACAAAAACATCCCATTCGGAGACTCTTTGGAAGAGAAAACAATGAAGAATTTGGCTTCTGGGCCATCGTGTTTTGTGACATCATGGCAAGCATATGACATCAATGGGTATACATTCTACACTAAATCAAAAGACATGAAAAGTGTTGCACAAAATAGCGGTGTTCGTATCGATGCTTTTGACCTACAGGAATAGAAGACCACATATTTTGGATTCATAGAGGAAATATGGGAACTTGATTATGGCAAAAGCATGAAAATACCCTTATTTAAGTGCCAATGGGTACAACATCCCGTGGGGGTGACAGTGGATAACTACGGACTCACACTGGTAGATTTAAATAAAGTAGGATATAAAGATGACCCGTGGGTTCTCGCCGAATGTGTTGCACAAGTGTTCTATGTACTCGATCTAGTAGATGAGAAGATGCATGTAGTTATTTCTTGAAAGCAAAAAATTGTTGGAGTTGAGAATGTGGGAGACGGAGATGAGGAATACAATAAGTATGAAGAGATGTCCGTCTTTAACGGCCCAGAGAGAATCAAGCGTGTGGAAAAGAAAATTGATAAGAACTTAAAGCCATACATGCGGAAAAATGGTAGTTCATGAAAAATTGTATGAATCAAATTGTATTTATTAGCATGTATGATCGACTATGCATTGTGGTTGCCAATTAATTTAAAATCTCGCTAGTTATCTATGTGTGCTATTAAAATTCATTTAAATTGTATTTGCATATTTTTGTTAAAAATTAAAATATTAATATGGTAATCAAATCACAATCACAGGTGGTTTTTTTCATTACGGACCGTTTGTGAAACGAATCGAGCACAACAAGCGGTCCGAAACAAAAACCGCTTGTGATACTAATACATCACAAGCGGTCCGAATAGCCTGGGACATCCCAGGCGGTTTTCTATCCGAACCGCCTGTGATGTAAAAAGCCTACTGCTTGTATAGAGCCAAATTGTACTAGTGTTTTGGGCTCGTTCCCGTAGCGAGCCGAGCCAAGCCGGCTCACGAGCTATGTCAAATTATTTAATATGTAGAATAATAATGAATATTGGCTAATTTTATAGATTGTCAGTTTGTTTCTTAGCGTTTCATGATATATATGACAATTAATAATTTAGATTACTCATAATAATGAATGATATATATATATATTTCATATTTATATACTAATAATTCACTATATAATGCAATTATATAATATTAGGGTGTGGCTCGCGAGTCGAGCCGAGTCGGCTCATGAGCCGCCTTCGAGCCGAGCCTGTTTCTCAAGCTCGTGAAATTAACGAGCCGAGTCAAGCTCGATCAGCTACTAAGCTGCACCGAGCCGAGCCGAGCGAGCTCGGCTCGTTTCCACCTTCTCACATTGCCGGATGATGAAGAAGGCAAAAAGGCCTGAGTTTTTCTTTTTTGTTGTCTCGAAAACCAGGAAAAGCTTCAGCATTGAGGGATCCTGAGATAGTCGAGATGGTAGAAGCCGGAAAAATATCTTATGCAATCACTTATTCTGGTGCAAGCATGCAATCAAGCGATCTTGTGCATCCGATTTAGATCTAATGGTAACTGTTATTTTACATTTAACCCCTTCTACCTGAAACCTAGTGTCTATTTTACATTTAACCACTTCCATATGAAACCGTTGGATCTAGACTGGATGCTCTAGATAGTTTGATTGCACGCTTGCACAAAAATGAGTGATTGCACAGGATATGTCCTCGTAGAAGCCATCCTCTTCACTCAGGCGTCCCTCCCCGACAGGGCGCCGGTAGTCTGCTGCTTGACGCTGCAAGACTCGCTGCCGAACGTGACGGCGAGGCCATGGCGCACGGAGATAATGGTAGTGGACCCATTCTTGAGGTCAGGGGCGTGATGGACCTGAGGCACTACAAACCGCGGCTTCTGTATACAGCCCACGGCGAGAATGGGGAGGTCTCCGCCGACGCGCGTTCGCACGACGATTTCTTCATCCGGAGGCCTGGGATCGGAGAGCAGATCCGCACGGGCCGTGACGTGCACGGCGGCGCCAGAGTCGACGACGAAATCGTCGCCGCTGTCTTCAGGTCTCCGCCGTTGATCCTGGATCGGCGCTTCGTGGGGTAGTCCCTTCCGTTCCCCTTGGATGGACACCACACCGAAAATCGAGTCAGCTCGTCGCTCGGTAAACGAATTGGGGAAGTGATTTCAGATAAGCCAGCGGCGCGATGGGAGTACCTGGAGGGAGAGGGATTGGCGGTGGCGTAACTCCCCTGCGGCGTCGTGGAGGAGTGTGGCATGAGGTAGTCGAGCCGACGAGGCGCCGCGGGGGAAGACGGTGGCTGCTGCGACGGTGGAATCTCTGCCTCGCTCTATCTTCCTCTCCTTCTTGGACGCTCTGTGCTATTGCGGTGGCAATAATGTAAGTACGCCTGCAGTACGTGTGCCATTGGTGCTCACGATTATGGCAGTTTGAGCTCAGATTTGGGCAGGGGGCGTAGCCTGCAGTACGGTGCTCGCAAGTTGTTCGGTGAAATGCCCAAGAGCAACTGGAGGTCACCAAGCCGCGTCCTCGAAGTCACTATACGCCAGGTCCGTTACCCCATCACTGTGAGCGTGGTCCGTGCAGTTTTTGCTCCATATGGAAAGGTTGAGCATGTCCACATGTTTGGGGACTCAGACCATGTGTTGGCTCATGTGGTATTTGAAACAAAACATGAGGCAGCAGGAGCTTTTGGAGACTTACATGGTCGAAACATCTATGGTGGTTGCTGTGAGCTAAACATTCAGTGGGGTGCATCTCAAGATCACAACAATGCCAATATAGATAAGAGCTGCTACGATCATGTGAGCTCATATTCATCCATAGTGAAGGTGCACATACCTGTCACCAACCTTGCTAATGCAGCAGTGTCGGCCACAAATGATGTTCCTGGCATCACCAACAACATGCCATCTCTGGTCCTTGCTGAAGGCCCCAGCGTCAACCATGTAAAGGCGGCATCTGATGACATCAACTCTGATAAGTTGTGTGTGAAGGTTGCTGCAAGTGGTGCACAAGCAGTGGCCGCTGATGACGCACTTGTTCCTGCTACACCAGCGACCTCATTGGCTGCACTGACTTCCCCACCTAAGAGTGTCAACGACAAATGCAAGAGCAACAATGATGTTGCGATGCCTAGACTTTCTGCGGCTGTGTTACATGACATCACCAAACTCATCAAGCCCCTACCAGTTGTGGTGAGGGTTGTTTCAAGCACACCTCCACCAGCTCCATTGGGTATTCAGCTAGTGTTTGATGGCATGCCTAGTAGGTGCAAAGCATCGGTTCTCTGGATACTATTGGCAATTCCCTGGCCACCATTTGTGCCTATGTATTTGGTTGGAGATGCAGCTGTTGTGGCTGTGGTGACAATTATTTCAAGTATGCCTCTGTTATTGCAGTGCTATCACAGTGGAGTAGCATGTGTGCTGACGGATGCAAATTCATCATTATCTACATTTTAGCTTGAGAGAAATGTTGTCTGGAAGCCACCTTGGCAGTACCATAACACTAGCTCTGAGCCGCTGGTGCTGATGGAGTTTGTATATTTCTCTACTGGAGTCCATGACACTCTGGACATGGTCAGTACAATTTCTGAGCAGTGCTATGCCGTCTTGCATTTATTGATCACAAGTGAAACATGCATGTCTTGGACACTATCTCTTGCCCAAGAACTGAAGACTGATGATGTGAGCCTTGTTGCATCTGACGAACATTCCTATGGGTTAATAGTTCCAAGCTATACTTCCTGCTCCTTTCAGGAGGGCCTCTCTGAGATGCTATGCCAATTGGTGACATTTTCTGTTGTAGTATTATCCGAACGTGAAGAAGACAAACACCTTCATTGCACACAACAAATGTACTCGGTTTCAGAAATATCTATTTTTCGTGTGGGGTTCTTGGCTAGCATAATGAAGGAGAAAAGTGGCACTGATCTGGTTGACATGGTTGTTCAGTTATTCCTGTTTTTCGACCACAACTTGAACAAAATATTTGCAACTTTGGCAAGCGGACCAGAAAGAAGCTTTTGTGCAATGTTCAGTGCTGCATATATTGAGTTGTATCTAGTGGCGCAACAACAAGGGGCATTATTCCACATAGCTGATGGGGGATTTGCAAGCTTGTTTTGCATCTACTTGTGGAAAGTATTATGGCCTTCTTTCACCATCAGTGGTACAATTACCGCGGTTTGGTGTTGTGACCTGTTCAAGAAGCTCCCATGGCAGCCTCCAAATCAAGAGGGAGTACACCAGCAGCAATGTGATGCTCCCTGTCAGCTGGAAATTGTATACTATGGAAATGATGTCGTATACAATCAGGATCCTTTTGTGAGTCACGACGTAATTAAGAACAAGTTCACCACTTTCCCTTGGAATCCTAGTGCTTCAAAGGTTCTACATCGGCTTGGGGGCAAGCCAAAGCTTAAGAAGGAGGGAATGTTAGGAACCTGACCTATATGGTACTGGTACACATCGGTCCAACTAACTGAAATGAGCACTACAAAGAGCAGAAATAAGGCAAGGGTCGGGGACCATCGAATATTCAGAATACACCACTCGTATCATCTACTCCTTCCTATGGCGGTTAGGCGTCTCTCCTCATCCCGCTGAGATGTGCTTCTGATGCTTCTTCACCTCTCGATCCGGTTCATCTTCTTCCCTTCCCTTCTTGCTACTTCCCAAACTCCATCTCTGTACTAGTGTATGCATGTATCAAATTTATACCCTTGCTTTGATGGTGGCTATTGTGTTCATGTGATTGGAGTTTGCTAACACATCTCTGCCTCGCTCTATCTTCCTCTCCATTGCGGCGGCAATAATGTAATTAGCCGGGATTAAAGTGGGATAAGTACGCAGCAGCAGAGTCTCTGCACCTGGGCCCACGCAAAGTTCCAATTTCCACGGTGCTAATAGGCGGCTACGCCAATACGCCATGTTAGTATACTCCCAAGTCCCGCACCAGCAAAGCAAGGCGGAGGAGAGAGAGAGCTGAAACGAGCGAGCGAGCCTCTGGCAGTCGCAAAATCCGCCGCCTCGGGCCGGCCGTGCGCTGTAACATCCGGATTCTGTGATATGTGTGGTCTGCCTGAACTCTGAAGACAGTGTGCAAGTATAGGTAAATGAAGTTTGAACTTCTGAAGATTTTGATGAGCAGGCTGATTGGGCCATATTAGTTGTGGGCCGGAATACCGGTGTGTATTCATATAAGTACTAGGATCATGTACTCGAACAGTAGAAAGGAAATATTCTAGACTTCTGTTACGAAGCAAAGCATCTCACCAGAGTTGCTTCTCGGCGTCCTTCTCACGAGCTCACGCTCGGCGACGCCGCGCCTGGGGCCAAGGGCCGTGACAAGTGGTATCAGAGGCTTTCGATCCTCGGTGTCTCGGGGAGCGGTTCGTGTCTTCCTCATCGGCGTCTTTGCTGCGGTGACCAGGGTCTTCGACACGGGTTCCTGTCTCCATCGACGACGCTCGGCATCGGCATCACGTCATCGACGCTCATCGATCTCCGGCAGACACTCAACTTGGTGGTGTTGGCGGCGGAGACCGGAGAAGTCGTCGGCGCTGACACAACCTATGTTCTCTGCCATGGCGACATTCAAGCATACGAGTGACGAGCAGTGGGGGAAGATGATGGAGGTGTTGGACCGGCTGGAAGATAGACTGGAGGCGGTGGTGGTGGGTCAACATCGACTCTAGAAGCAGGCGGACCGTGTGGCCGCGGCAGCAAGGAAGGCACAAGAGAGGGAGTTCCTCATAGTGGCAAGGACAGAAACTGCCGGACATGACATGATCGATGAAATGTCTACTGAGAAGGTGGTCTGGGATGCAGAAGTGCTATTTGATTTTGATTCACATGGTCTATTGCAACGGCCAACTCAAGGGGAGGGTGACCAGACGCACAACAACTGCGAGCAGGGTGCTGTGTCTGATGTTCCATGTATGTTGGTTGGAATGCCACATCATGCCAGTACACACCTGATGTTCACTGAAGTTGGTCTAAAAGTGGCTTGGGATGAGGAGATGCAATCTGAAACTCACATGCATGAAGGTTTACTGAAGCAGCTTGCTCAAGGCGGAGAAGATTTAGAAGAATCGACTAGCAAGGTTGCTGATGTTGAAGATGTGATTTGTAATGAGAACATGCTACATGACTTCAATTCACATAATGATTTGCGGCAACAATTAGCTAATGATCAAGTGTTCCATGCAAGGTCTGACAATGAGATCCGGGATGAGGAAACTGGGCATGATGAGTTGTTGGATCAACTAGCATCAAATGGGAATGATGTCTCAGCCAGTGAGCAGCATTGTCTTGCTCTGTCTGATGACTCTTCTCAGGAATGCACTAGAGCTCAAGCTAAAATAATAGAAGAAGAAAAGCTACCAAAAGCAGATGAGAATCATGTTCTTGATGACAGACAGCTTCAGCCTCCTGTTCTAGAAGCGTCTCCTGCTTGCAGTACATTTGAAAGGCAAAATGTCATGCAGCATGAAGCTTCAGCTTCAAGTCAAGGCTCCCTAACTTCTTTTGAGGGGGAATTAACATCATATGGGGACAATGTCCAGGCTGTTGGAGAACATCAGCTTGTTGTATCAGAAGAGTCTCTAGAGGAATGCAAAAGAGATGAAGTCAAAAGAAACATACAGGATGCTGTAAAATCAGATGGAGGCTATGTTTTGGATTGCAGAGAATTTCAGCTTGCTGCATCAGAAGTCTCTTCTTCAGAAAACAGCATGGTTGAAGTGCAAGGGGCTGCACAAGAAGAATTGTTGCCTTTAAATGGAGTTGAGGAAAATTCAGACAAGAGTGACTTCGTTTGCAAAGAGCAGGCTCAGTTTTGTGTCACAAATGAATCCTTGGCTGCACAGCTGCAAGGTAATGTTGAATTTGCTAAAGTAATGCAGTGCCAAAACTTGGACCCAGGATGGCATGATGTTGTGTTTGGTAGTTGTACAAAGAGAGTGGTACCGTTATTGCATCGGCATTATACACAACAACCTCAGGATTATGTGGTTTCTCTTCATGATCAGCTTCTTGACACTGGCATACACATGATTTGCAGATCTAATCCCTGTGTTGTTGACAGATACTTATCAGTGGAGGAAATGTATGGATGTATTCTGTTAACTGAATCAGCATCAAGCAAAGCAGGGATAGCACTGCCAAGAGATGTGGCTCTCTTTTCTGACCAGGTTGCAACAGACACGACAGATGTTTTAAAAAGGTTTCTAAGGAACTGTGATGGAACAAATTCGGAAGCTATCCCACGGCAGCAAAGGGATCCAAGAATTGATCGGTCTCATTGGAATGATGATGACAGAAGTAAGACACAATTTTTCCTTTGGATAATTAGACCTTGGGATCCCGGACTGCATTACATGGCATGTGGTTGCTTGGGGACAAGCAACATTTCGACGGGGCGGTAATGTAACATCCGGATTCTGTGATATGTGTGGTCTGCCTGAACTCTAAAGACAGTGTGCAAGTATAGGTAAATGAAGTCTGAACTTCTGAAGATTTTGATGAGCAGGCTGATTAGGCCATATTAGTTGTGGGCCGGAATACCGGTGTGTATTCATATAAGTACTAGGATCATGTACTCGAACAGCAGAAAGGAAATATTCTAGACTTCTGTTACGAAGCAAAGCATCTCACCAGAGTTGCTTCTCGGCGTCCTTGTCGCGAGCTCACGCCCGGCGACGCCGCGCCTGGGGCCAAGGGCCGTGACATGCGCCCCCGCTCCAACCAAGCCCAGCGTCTCGGCCTCGCCATGGCTCAAGCTGAAGATCCTTTGTGCCTCTGGATGCAGCCTGCGATGATACAGACAGTATATTCAGGTAGGATTTGTGCAAAATCTCATCTGCCACAGAAGACCGGGCAATCGAGGCTGGACGATATGCTAGATCTGTCCGTGGTCAACGATCTGTTTCCGGCTGCTTCGATTCAAGCAGAACATTTTTCTCCCCCATTATTAAAGTATAAGTTGCCAAAGTTATCATATTTCCTATGTGGAAAATGGTGCCATCCTCAGTGCAATTTTTCTAATGAACTTTGCCCATAAATCTTCGATGCAGGACCTCACTGGAATCTTGGTTTGAAGAGTGGCAAATGATGAGATTTGTCGTTTCCCCTTATAAAAGATCCCGTAACAAAAGGTAAGGTGGGTGACCTCCCCAGGGCCTTCGATTTTTTGCAACCTTACCGTGGCAGATATTTAATTTGTATCACTGACACTAGACATCGCAAAAAATTTGTCACCCACCTCTAAATTGTTGGATCTTTTATAGGTTTGGTCCATTTAATCAATAAACTCTATAGTGTGTAATTATGGACAATACCAATAGTACTACATTGGAATTTTAAGGATCGTTGCCTTAACTTATATGGTTGGAATTATTCCACTTAATTTGAGAAGTCAAAAAACGAACAAGGGCGTGCCACAGCGCGCGCGCCGCCGCGGCCGGGCCGGGCATGGCAGGCAAGCGGGCGGGCGTGGTGTGGTTGTGTTAATTTTTAGCACTCATTAACCGCGGGAGTTTCAACTCCGGGTTAAACCTTTCAATTGCACGTCTCTTGAACAGCCGCATGCAAGACTCTTTTCCTTCAGCTTCTCTTCCGCGAAAGGTTAAGAAGGGGAGAACTCCTGTCGCTTGGCACGTGCGCAGAACTCTTTCAGAATCACTGTTCAGCAGCAAGTGTGGGTATTTCCATCTCGTAACTCTGCGCGCACAGAGGAGCGAGAGTTTTTAGCACTCATTAACCGCGGGAGTTTCAACTCCGGGTTAAACCTTCAGTTGCCCGTCTCTTGAACAGCCGCACGGAATATCGGCAATAATAACGGTCTCTATGTTCTAATATTCAACTATCAAAACTTCTGATATCTTTTCCGTCTTTGTCTATCCGGCCTGTTTAACTGCTTTGCGAAGTCAGGACATATTTGTTCCGAAAAATTGGCAAGTCTGGTGATTATTTAAAATTCATCGCTCGCGTAAAGACGAATTTTGAAAATTTAGTTTGGCCTTCTGAGTTCATTCGAAACAAATTAATTAGAACTCAACGACAAAAGTATTAACGCAAAATTAAATTGGATCAAGATAATTAGAGCTAGTATTGAGTATTCATAATTAATCTGTTTCCCTGTTCAGACTGTGGATAAAATTTTCCAATTCAGGATCAAATCTAGCACAGTCTAAAACCGCGAAGATAATGACATGGTCTAGCGCCAGTTTAAAATTAATCGAATAAGGCGGATTAGAAACGTTACCTATCTATTTCGCTCTTGCTCGAGCACTATTTACGAATTCGGTAGCGAAAATATTAAGGGCAGGCTGTTTAAAATGAACTGAACCCAAACTAAATGAAATCAGAACAACGATTAGCCGATTCGCTTTCCTATTTAAAAATCCTACAAAATAATCTATTAATCGATAGCGCTTTAAATTGGCGTAGCGCTTTAAATTGGCCTCTTTACTCCTCGTTTTAAATCCAAATCCCAATATTCAGAACAGATGAGGATTATCTGTTTTAAACCAGATTTGACATAGTTTGAAATATCCAAGCCGGTCTCGTTTGGTTCGCGGTTCGTGTGTTCCTTGGCTCGATATAAATCTTCAAATACAAATAACGGGTACAAGTTCATCTGACTCCAAAGTATTCATCAAATCAAATCATATCTAAATATTTTTGTCGATCTTATTTTGGTTCAACTTATTTATACATCTTTTAGATCCTAATTTTATAACATCAAAATATCTTCTTTTCTCCCTGAGCCTTTCTCCATCACCACAAGTTTCCAGCCGTTTCTTGTGGGCGATGCCCTATTCCTCTTGAAATGTACGTACTTCTACATTATGCTTTCCTAGAACACACAGATCGATTTTACTCAAACCATGTAATGTGCTGTCCATATTTCATTAATCCACTACTAATGCACAAATACTACTAACGAACACACCATTTGTTAAAAAAAATTGGAGAGAATTTTTTTCCTATTTCTATTTCTCTCCGTATACTTATCCTCCACCGTCTAGATGCAAGTCATTTCCTCCTTATCTAATTGGCTCACGTATGGGAATTTTCATCTCCTGCAAGTCGATCAGCCTTATCCAGCCACCGTCTCCATGGCCATCGGCTTTATCCCTGGGCGATATTTTCTCTTGGCTGTACGTTCGATCTCCTCATTGTTTGATTTCGTGGAACAACAGCCGAACTTCCTTCTCATGCAAGCAGACATATATACTCAATTTCTACTCTCTTCTATCAGCCTCCTCCTCACTCCTATCTCTCACATGTCCTGATCCTCCCACCGTGTCTCTCACCCATGCAGCACGCCGGAGTGGCAGTAGCGGTAGAGCTCGGCATCAGCTCCCCTGCTACTCGCTCTACAGTAGCTCGTCGGCTCCCTGGTAGTGCTCTACACCCACGGTCGAACTCGCACAAGTCCAGTCGTCCTCCACCTTCGGTCTCTACTCGCCCGGACTTCGCTTGGCCGCTCCTCCGTTTCCTGCTCGTGCCGGACTTCGCTTGGCCGCTCCTCCGTTTCCTGCTCGTGCCGTCGTTGAACTCCCTGGCCGCGTCTTGGCCGTGCCAAGCTCCCTGTGCGCGTAGCCGTGTCCCTCTGCTCGCTCGCCCTGGTGCCGCGCTCGGCTCCTCTGCTCACCGCGTGCCGCTCCCTGTTGTTCTGGTTGCCGTGCGCGCGAAACTGCTCTGGTCGGCTGTTTCTGTACCCGCGTCCAGATCGACATGGCCTCATGCTCGGCCTGCTCCAGAGTCGTAGCTAGTTGCTCTGTGTACTCGACCTTGCCTTGTCGTCGAACCCCAATACCGTCGACTAGGGGTGTAAACGGATATCCGAACTGTTAGGACAAATTTAATATTTTAAAATAGATATGTATGAAATTTGATGCTAATATCTTCTTATGTTATGAAGCACATTATTATAAAGAAAAATAAAATTTTGTATAAATTATTTCATACATTATTTGCTCCATACAACAAAAAAGGTGAAAAAATATCCGTATCCGTATTCGATTTGTATCCGAAATTTATATTTATTATTTGAGAAGATATATGATAGATTTGAGGTTTACCTTTCATGAATCTTTACAAGATCAATACTAAAAACAAGAATATAAATTTGTATAGCAGATTCTATATTCTATTAATTCACAATCAAAGAAAAAAGACCAAAAAACAGATATCCGAATAAGTATCCGTTTACACCCCTACCGTCGACCTTCAGCTCCGTGCCTTGTCCCTGGCAGCGCGCGCGTGCTTCACTGTTTGGTTGTCGTCGCGTCTAGCCCGAATTCCAGCGTCCCTTCGTGCTCTGATTTTCTCTCTTCGTGTCGATGTGCAAGTGACTTCGTGCTCACATCCCTTGGGCCTGTTTCGCCTTCGCGCGACACCGGCTGCGAGTTGAAGTTAATTTCGCCAAGTTACTCGGATGAAGTCCGATCAGTGTTGAGAGTTCGTCATGTGGTAGTGTGTGCGAAGCTCGTATAATATCTGCCAAGCGCTCGACAAATTGCCTGGATCGGAAAATCATTACCGATCTCGCGGATTCGAGTCAGATATTGAAACGGTGAGCTGTTTTGCTATTTTTATTGACTAGTTTGATAAATGAATTGATAGGTATGTATGTCGCGACGATTATTCCGCTTGTAGCTCAGGCACGTATTTACTTGACGCTTGTAGGAATACGGGGCTACCTGCAGCATGGTAATTGTGTCCCCGATTACGAAGTCGTCGTGCTGCATAGCTAAGTTTAGGATTAACGACATAGGTTATGCAAGAAGGATTAAATCGGTATTTCGTATCCGATAAGTGGTCGAAATAATAAAATGAGGAATAGGTCTAGTGTCTCTAACGACTAGTCGATAGGTTCTTCTAAAAATTGGTAACACAAAGAATAAATTTAGCAGTTAAATCATCTACCGTTTAGTGTTGTTAGAAGTGGTTTTTGATAAATCTTGATTTCATAATAAAGTCAATGATTTGCTCGGATAATCATTATATCCGATGTTTAGAAATCGTTTATGTGTCAGATGAATGTTGTTTGCTACTCCGAGTAGTGGGGAGCAAATAACATCATCTGGTGATCGTCAATTTCGTGTTCGGAATGTGTTGGTGGTAAGCATTTTCATATTTTCTTGTGTCAAAAGATAGTGGTCATACTGTTGGGGGCCTTCGGCTTCCGAAGGTCCTCAAAAAACATGATTAACAATGTTTTCCAAGTGAATTGTGTGAGCAGGCATCTTCGGAATTGGATTACGAGCATATAAGATTATGGTCAAGACGAAGCTTGAGTGGGACGGAAGGCGATTGTGACGAAGGAAAAGATCATTACGAAGCTATGCGCAGATAAGCATCGGCATGACAGTAGAAAAGGGGAACCGACTTAAAGATGAAAAGCCGAATCAGACCCTGAAGAATTACTGTAGAGTTATTGATAAATATAAAGGGCACTAATGTAATTTTACACGGGCTGCGTCCCGTGCCTATAAATAGATGAACAGTACTCCCGCACTGTTCACGCTGACTTGGCATTCGCTTTTGGCGTCACACTTGTATTCTCACTCCTTCAAGCCGAAGGTACATTTGTAATCTAATATTGTTTGTACAAATAATATAAATGAAAATAGATTAATAATAATGTTTAAAAAAGATTATATTACTTTCTGTACTTTGTATGAATGTTCTTCATCTCTCATCATGATCATGAAGGCATGTCTTTCATTACCTTCGTCCTAGATTCATTATATCCGAAGGGAAATAATGACTCGAAGGACGAAAGGCTTTGACATTTAACATTTTATGTTGCATTGTTCTTGATTCATAGTATTTGAGAACAAGTCCCCAACATTGGCGCCCACCTTCGGTTGAACTCACTTCCATTCCTTGAGCTTTGAATACCTTCGGCAAGCATCACCTTCGTCATGCCACCGAAAAAAGTTTCAGCAACAGGGGCTGCCACTCTGTAGCCGCTGGACCCCAATCAGGACGTCCTTTCCCTCAGGGAGGCCCGAAGCCAGAAGAGAAAGGCCGCTAGTCCAACGCCTCCGGAGGATGATTTGGACCAGGAGATCCAAAACCTGGAGATTCTTCAGCAGCAGGTGCAGCGAAAAAAGGAGAAGATGGCTCGTCTAGCTGATCTTCAGAGACAGATAGATGAAGCTTCGGAAGAGGTTCGTCATCTTGTTCAAGATGATCAGAACCGAAGGCCTCCACGCAGAGAGCTTCATCAAGAAGGCTTTTATAATGAGGACGACTGGTATGAAGATTTCCATCATGGAAATTTTGCTTTCGATGATGCTTCTCCTCTCTCAACAGAATTGCAGGCTACACCATGGCCCCAGTCTTATAAGCCACCTCAGCTCCCCATGTACGACGGTCATACAGACCCGAAGCAATTTCTGATGAGCTATGAAGCAACTATATCTTCGTATGGTGGTAATACTGCAGTCATGGCAAAGTCTTTTGTCATGGCCGTCAAGAGTGTCGCTCAGACCTGGTACTCCTCTCTCCGGCCAGGGACAATCACCTCTTGGCAGAAGCTGAAGGATATGTTGATAACTAGCTTCCAAGGACTTCAGACAAAGCCAGTCACCGCTCAGGCTCTCTTCCAGTGTACCCAGGACCATGAAGAATACCTTCAGGCGTATGTCCGAAGGTTTCTGCGCCTGAGGGCACAAGCGCCAACTGTGCCCAATGAAATTGTCATTGCGGCCATGATTAGGGGACTTCGGCCGGGACCCTCAGCACAATACTTTGCCAGAAAGCCACCACAATCTTTGGAGAAGCTACTCCAAAAAATGGATGAGTACATCCGAGCTGACAATGATTTCCACCAGAGAAGGGAGGAGGCATTCAGGTTCTCTGAGATGACCAGGGGCTTCGGAGGAAGATTTCATCCAAGGCATGTCAGGTCGATTCATAACTCCACTCAAAGTGATGATCGAGGGAGCCAGCAGCAAAGGCCACAATACTCTTCACAAGCTTCGGGGCAGCAGCAAAGTTCTTTTCGGCCGACAGCGCCAAGGGGCAGAGGCGCCAGGGGCTTCGGGGGAAGGTTTGGAGATCAGCCAAGAAAAATTTACTGCCTATTCTGTGGTGAAGACAAGGGTCATACCACTAGGATGTGCCATGTTACCATCCAGAAGCAGAAGGAGATAGCAGAAGCAGCAGCGCAACAAAGTCAGCCGAAGCAGGTCATGCATACTGCTTCGTATCATTCGCCTTATATTCCAGAATATGTAGGCAACCACCCTGCAGCTTCTGTTGCTTCGGCAAGCCAACCCCAAGCATCTTGGCAGCAGCCTCTACCACCACCGCCGATGCAGCGAGGACAGCAGCCAGAAGGGAGTCAGCACAATAACCTTCAGAGAGACTTCAGAGAGGAGTCCGAAGCTCGCACAGTCAATAGCACTGTGCCAGAGTCGAAGCACATTTATTGATAAATATCCTACCTCAACTGCAGTTTTTTTCGCATTTTTACATTTCAGTATTACCTTTTTGTTAATAAGGAACAATTATGAGAGGTTTAAGTGTCTTTTATCGTTTTTCAATTTGTTGTAACACTTTCGTCTTTTACCATAATAAAAACATGTCCTTTCCATAGGCTTGAGTTGCCGAAGCATACGAGTTTATGGTGGCATGAAGGACCTTTGTATTATCAAAAATTTGATTTAACGGACACAGTGCAAATTGTTCAAAACAGTGAAAAGTCGTTCCTAAGGGAGCGCAGTGTAAGTTTTCTGAACCTACAGCGAAAAATAAACGCTGATTCCGCTGAAAGTAAAAGGCGAAGAAGCTCCTAAGGGAGGCTTACAGCGAAAAATAAACGCTGATTCCGCTGAAAGTAAAAGGCGAAGAAGCTCCTAAGGGAGGCTTACAGCGAAAAATAAACGCTGATTCCGCTGAAAGTAAAAGGCGAAGAAGCTCCTAAGGGAGGCTTACAGCAAAAAGTCAGCGCTGAAATAAAAAGTATGTGTGCTCTATTACAGGGACATGTATCTGCGGCACAAATGTCATTTTGCATAACATAACATCATCACATCATTTTTGCATAACATAAGCATCATAAGCATATTGCATGTGGAACAAGAAGGGGATACAGTGTTGATCTTCGGAGAATATTTCGAAAAAGAGAAAATCGTGCTAAGGCACAATATAAATCGAGACGAAGTGTAGCTTCATTGGAGAGGCAACACAAAACTTTTTTATAACTTCGGAGAATATTTCATGAAGCTTGGACAATCTTCATCAGAGAAGTATGCAAAATTTTGTGATATAGAAAAGATTTTCTTCACGAAGCATGAAAAGAAGGGAAGGTGTTTTTTCGCCGAAGGCTCAAAAAATGGTATGTATTCACAATTTCATGCATCGTAAAGAATTAAATTATAAATAGATTATATATTACATTCAAAGTTACAATATATTACACATGTTATGTTCCAAATATTTCTACAATAGCGTTTAATCCTCCTTGAGAACTATCTCTGCAGATTCGTTCAGTAGCTGGTCGACAACCTTGTCCATAATGGCTTCGGCCATTTTTCTAATTTCATCGTCCCCCTTCGGGTGGGGGCCCGGAGTTGCCTCAGCAGGTTCTGAGGGAAGAGAAGATACGGCTATATTACTATTACAAACCGCGAACAAGGTCTGAAATTAAAAATTACAACACAATAAAAACCACTAATTAATACCTATTTGCCCTTCGGGCTCTGTACTTTTCTCGGCAGCTTCTGTCACCTTCCTAGCATCGTGGATGCCTTTTTCACTCTTTTGAATAATTTCTTGCGCCATTTCTCGGCCGCCGTTGTCCCAGATATCAGTGAAGAATTTTCCGCCAACCATGCTTGCTTTGGCTGAGGGGTCTTTGATGTCTTCGGAGGACAAGGCAGCTTCGGACTGCGTTAAGGATTTCACATGCTCGCAACCTCTCCTCTCCAAAACAGTAGCAATTCCTCTAGCACCCGAAAAAGCGCATATGTCACCACGGCTATTCAGGATTTCCTCGAAGGCTTCTGCTTCATGACTGATCCATTCCATCGGACCTTCGGGATTGCCCCTTGAGAAATTCTCTTCGCTAGAGAATGCGCCAACGTTGGCGAAGCTGGATTTTTATCTTTTTAACGCATTCTATGGATTTAACATAGCATCTTCTCTGGGATGCACGAAGCTCTTTAACATTTATTTCTAAATGATTGGCCCATTGATCACTAAGCTCTTGTTTTGTCTCTTCAAGTATACGTTCCTCTTTAGCTCTAGCTAGCTGCTTCTGAAGATCCTTTATCTCGCGTTTTTGGGCTTCAGCCTGGGCCTTTGAGGCAGCTTCGTCCTCTTTTATCTTGTCCACCAATGTAAGCAGAATTTTATCCTTTTCCAGAGCTTCGTTTCTCAGCTTAATGACCTCTGATCGTAGGTTGTTGAAAGCAATATCATAGCTCTCGTCTTCAGCATTCTTTTGCGCTCTTAACGCATTGCTTAGTATTAAACCCTATATATAAAAGAGTTGGTATAAGAATAAAAGAATGATTTACAAATTATAAAGTTTCCAAGCACGCAATTATCATACCTTCAGGCTATTGTATGCAAGGCTATCCGCAAGATCTTCCTTCGTCATAGCGCATAATCCAGCTTCAAGCTTCGGAAACCCCATACTCCTAGCCATCTCCCGGCAGACGGATAATTCTTTGTTGTCAGGAAGGCAGTATAGGAAGTCATCTTCATTTGTTCCATTGAACACTAGTGCCCCCTTCGGGTATTTCAATTCTCTAGCATAGTGACTAGCTTCATAAATCTCTTCTTTAGATAGTTTTTTCCCCGAAGCATGACGCACAATGTAATCTTGTATATTGGAAGGTGCTTCGGGGGCGGCAGTATCAATTTCTTCCACCGAAATTGGCTCTGACATTTTTATTTTTTCAGCTTCCAAGGCTGCCTTTGTAACCTTTGTTTCTTTGGTTTCCAAAGGTTGTTCCTTGGAGGGCTCTGAAGGCCCAGCTTCAGCTTCAAGTTGTTGCTTCGAAGTTTCAGCAACAAAAGCTTCAGTAGACACTTCAGAAGTTCCAATGGTTTTCTTTGGTGTTATGCTCGAAGATTTAATTGCCTCCAAAACATCTAACACATTAACCATCCTTTTTCTTTTCGGGGTCACTGTTGGACCCCTCTGGCTTTTTTCTGACTCAATCTTTGCTAAAGGATTTAAAATTTCCAATGTTTCCGCTCCGTCAGTCTGCGCTTTTTCTATTTTTTCTGTTACTGGCTCTTCGGCCAACTGTTTGATTTCTGGCAGCAGCGTTGATTTTTTAGCTTCGGTGGCCGAAGAGGTCTCACCGGTGAACACAGGCACTGTGGCCAGTTCAATATAACGTGGCCAGTGTGTGAGAACTTTTACCCTTTTCCTCTTCGGCGCTGGCTCACTAGGAGCGGCTGAAGTAGTTTCCTTCGCAGAGGAAGTATTCTTTCTTTTTTGACCATGCACTGGATAGTGGTAGTCGGGGTACACGAACCCAATGGCGTCAAACACTCGGTTCAGTCTCTTCTTTTTTCGGCCTCCGAAGGCTGCTGACAATGCAGTATCTTCGGCCTTCGAGTACACCCCAAGTAGTTCATCACTTACAGTTTCAATGCTTTTTAGCCAGTCATCATCTAGCTCAACGAATTTATCTCTGAACTTAAAAGTGTACTTCAGTCTGACTAGTCCACCTTCGTTAGCCTCTTTAATGGTCTCCTGCGGCATTTCCCATTTTTCCACAAGCGGCCATACTCTGAAGGCAATATGTTCCTGGACCAAGTCCCTCGTCCCAATAAAAGAGCAAACAACTCCGAAGGCTCTTTGGCATTTTTCGGCTAATTCATTCATTTCCACCTTCGGCCTCCGCAGGCCGAAGCGTTGCCAGATAGGACGCATAATGATCTTCTTTATATCTTCTCGTGATATCAAGTCATTCTTCACGTAAAACCGTTCCGTCATCCAGTCACCAGGCCACCTCTTTCGAAAGGTCGGCACTGGGCAGCTTGACCCAGACCGGGAGCCGAAGCTGTAGCACCCAAAATTGTTGTGATACTGTTCCTTACCCCAGGGTTTTGTCTCGTATATCAATTCGTGTATGTTGCAGAAACTTTTCGCATCAGGTTCCAGGCCTTGGCTTCTGATGGCCCACACAAAGATATTCATCCTTATGATTGCTTCGGGGGTAAGTTGGTGAAGGTAAATTTCAAATATCTTCAGCACCTCTACAACAAAGCTGCTTAGGGGAAATTGTAGTCCAGCTTTCAAGAAGCTTCAAAATATTACGACTTCATTTTCCTCAGGAGTTGGACAAGTCTTCTCTCCTTCGTCGGCCCTCACAACGAACAAGTCCCGGAAATATCTTCCCCTCATGTTGACAAGATGATTTTCTTTAATACTTGATTTGCCGAAAACCGTATGGCTTGGTCGCCAGGGTCGATCTTCGGAGTCTTCACCTCCACTATCCACATCATAGCTGTCACTGTCGCCAGTATCTTCAGATAAACCCTCCAAGATTTCTTTAGTAATCTTCTCTGTATTGGTCTTCGACATTGATTGAAGAAAGCCCAGATGCATCTCCTCAGAAAGACTTAGCTTCGAATCACCCGAATCACCAACAACTTTTTTACCTTCAGACATCTTTGCAAACACTAAAAAGCGCTCTCTAAACCGAAGCTTTAAAATCTAAAAGGCCAAGCAAGTGTTGTTGCGCGTAGGCTAAAGTTTGGGTGAGTAAAAACGGTTGGCAAGAGAGCGTACCAAATGACTCGGGATGAGCTCTTATTTATACGCCCAGAGCGTTGGAAACTGGAGGGTCCCGCTTGTCAAAGACTGATTGCTTAAGGCCTTCGTCCATATCGCAATATGAATTTATCAGTACAGTAAATTAATATTGCGAGGGGCTACTGTTGGGGGCCTTCGGCTTCCGAAGGTCCTCAAAAACATAATTAACAATGTTTTCCAAGTGAATTGTGTGAGCAGGCATCTTCGAAATTGGATTACGAGCATATAAGATTATGGTCAAGACGAAGCTTGAGTGGGACGGAAGGCGATTGTGACGAAGGAAAAGATCATTACGAAGCTATGCGCAGATAAGCTTCGGCATGACAGTAGAAAAGGGGAACCGACTTAAAGATGAAAAGCCGAATCAGACCCTGAAGAATTACTGTAGAGTTATTGATAAATATAAAGGGCACTAATGTAATTTTACACGGGCTGCGTCCCGTGCCTATAAATAGATGAACAGTACTCCCGTACTGTTCACGCTGACTTGGCATTCGCTTTTGGCGTCACACTTGTATTCTCACTCCTTCAAGCCGAAGGTACATTTGTAATCTAATATTGTTTGTACAAATAATATAAATGAAAATAGATTAATAATAATGTTTAAAAAAGATTATATTACTTTCTGTACTTTGTATGAATGTTCTTCATCTCTCATCATGATCATGAAGGCATGTCTTTCATTACCTTCGTCCTAGATTCATTATATCCGAAGGGAAATAATGACTCGAAGGACGAAGGGCTTTGACATTTAACATTTTATGTTGCCTTGTTCTTGATTCATAGTATTTGAGAACAAGTCCCCAACACATACTATGCTGACTTGGTAAAAATATATGTAGTAATATGATTCTGTTAATAAATAATAAAAAAAAGTAGAGTGTGTGTATATTTAATTGTATTGCGATGTATGCTCTACCTCCGAATAGGTTAGAAAGGCGTAATTATTATAATTAGTCGTACATCGCTTGCTAGTATTTGCTTAATGTTTTGTTATAAGTGTTTCATTCTCTTCGGTGTAGATATCTATCTTATACTCTTTATACTCGTGCTCATACATGTGCATCGTGCATCTCACGAGGTACGATAAATAATCGCGTGATGCGGAAGACGAGCTAAGTCAACCCCAAGCGCGGGCTACTCCGCATGGTGATGCTGATGGACGAACCTGCCTGATCAAGTGCTGAGACAAGGATGATCGTCAAGTGGACATCGCCTAACAAACACTAACCTAGTGTTATTCAGGCAAGCCCCGGTGTATGCAATCCCTTTCCTTGTGTTTTTAAATGATTTTTGCACACTTTAAGTCTAGCGAAATGTGCATTAGGTTTAGGTCCCGTTTGTTTCCTTTCATTTTGAGGAATCGGAATTTTACTAATGGAATAGGCTAATTTTTTAGAATGTGACATTCCACCACTTTCCAAAGTTATCATATAAGCCTATCTCAAATTCATGGGGTGAGAGATAGAAATTGATTCTATAGATTTACATGATATGTTTTTGATGTACAACTTATAGCACACTATTCTACTTACTTTGCTATAACATAAATGTAGTATATAACTATCTCTCATATGATTTAGAATAATACACAAATATATTACATATATAAATATATTAACTTAATTAGTTTTGTCTAAATTATAATTATTAACATGGAATTCAATTCAAACGAAACAAACGGGGCCTTATAGGAATTGCTTGGAAAACCTTTGATGCATTGGCTACCTTGAAATCCATTCCTATTATAGATACTTGTGGTGAAGTATCAAATATGATTTACAAAATTGCTTAGCCTTGCCTAGAAGTAAATGTTGCGGATAGAGGTTGTCCTTTGCGTTAATGCCTAGCTTAGGGGTTATCCTGAGGAAGGATGGCTTCTGCCTGCAATAATATTTTCATTGGGAGCAATGGTGGGATCTTACTGTAAAGTTCCCTATAATGCTCTCTTCATCCTAAGGAACACAAACAATCCTAAGGATGGAAGTACTTAAGTCGGGACTTGGGCTAGGAACATGTGATGTTCTACCCAGGTTGATTAAGGATTATAGCGAATGTAGGCTTGCTGATCGAGGACCTTTTAACTAGTCACATGCCTCATCATGGGTAAGCTTTGCCTCAGGCAGACTAATACCAGAATAAGACAACACACAATGGGAGTGTAGAGATGGCGAGAGTAGCATGTACCCTCCGTGACAAGAGGCTGGACGGTGGTGTATCTATGCTCTCGGTTGGCGTGAACCTGATCTGGTCTTAAGAACACCGGTGGCGAGTTGACATATGCAAGGGTTAAGTGCTACATATATCGTGTGATTAGAGATCCCCAGCTGGGTATTAATAGATTCGGATCACCGTTACTTCTCGGACATGAAGACTTGGCCACTGCCCTGCAATCTAAGTCATGGATGGAATCTTAATGAGCAAAAATCATGTTGGATTGATTAATGTGATTGTGAAATTAGACTAGATGCAAACAAGGTCTATTAATACTTAATCTAGCATTAAAATGTTGAAAGTAAAGACTCACATTAGTATGCTATTTCTGCAAAAGTATCTAAGTTGATTCTTGTTAAAGCCTTTTCCTTGATTCCTATTTAACCAGCATATCCTTGAGAGTCTTTTCTTTAGTCGGGTAAGTCTTGCTGAGTACTTGCGTACTTAGGTTTTACCCATTGTTGCTGCAGGTTACGAGTCACTTGATTGTGATTGGTGTTAAGCGCCGGTGGGCACAACCTTCTTATAAGTCTAAGTAACTCTTCTATACTTCTTATTGAGGATGGTCACTTGAGCTAGCATATATTTCAAAACTACAAATAATTTATAACAGTTCAAAGTTACTTCTTTGGATCACTTTTGTCATCACTCCAATCATGTACAACATAAAACTTGATGTAACTTGTAAAATTTGATAATAAGATTTCCGCTGCAAAATATTGGTGTGTGATTTGTGTTTACTTAATCCTACGGTCCTGGTTGTAAGTGGTTTATCCGAGGTCCTTGAGGCACTCGGACGGATCCTGTTAAGTTATCTGGTGCACATGCATAGCCGTCTGAGGTCTTTGAGACAAGGGCAGGTGCATGTGGGCCTAATAACTTGGGAGATCTGCCATTATGATATCCTGGACACTGGGATGGTGATTTCCTGGCCCAAGGCTTAATAGAATTAATAGAGTATCTATACCAACAAGGTGCATCTTCTTTTTTGGAAGCCTGTCTCGAAAGAACCTCCAAGTTAAGCGTGCTTGGCTTGGAGCGATTTGGGATGGGTGACCGACCGGGAAGTTTTCTCGGGTGCCTGAGTGAGGACAAAGTGCGCACAAAAGACCCGGGTTGGTTTGTGGGGACAATATATGATTCTAGAGAGCTGCCAGGAGTAAGTACCGCCGGTCCAGGGATTGGACAGGGTGTTACAAGTGGTATCAGATCTTAGTGCTTACATGCACCTGTCCTTGTCTTAATCCATTCAAAACTATCAGGTCGAGTCATGCTTAGTGCTTGATAAAGTGGATTGGTTGTGAAGTCAACATTTGTTGATCATATTCACTAATGTGTTCCTTGAAATTTTATCATCTTCCTGGAGCTTGAATTCCTCAAGTGACCACTTGTTGGTAAACATCTTTCTGTATGTTTTACCCAAGAGGTTGCATCTGATTCTGTTTGGGTAAAATCGCATATATGTCGCTTGCTCAACAGACTCAGATTGTACAGTGTCATAAAAAACAAACTGCACACATGGAACCCTATGTGTTCCTCTAGCAGACATTGTCTCTATTGGTGGACATTTCTAAACTAGCCTAAGGCGATACATGTTATGTCCACTAGAGAAACAACATCCTGAGACACCCGCCTTTGCTTGGAGCTGTTTTATGATTATCGCTGATATGGACATGGGTTACATGCTTCTCTACTCTTAAAAGTCTTTCGCTCTGAATCTTGAGACGAAATTCTTTTAAGGGGGGAGGGCTGTAACACCCCTGATGTTTATATTCCGCTCGACAACAAGTATAAATTTAAGCACAAAATATCAGTGAACAAAACAGATGCTAAAATTTAATCATATTTGTCTATCGCGATTTTAATATCGCATTTGTTTCGTCTGTCGCGAGTTTGACATCGTTTTATCTATCCGGGCTCTTACGGAATTTTGTGTTGTTCGGAACATAGTCGTTCCGAAAATCAGTGCGTCCGGTGATTATTTAAAATATATCGCTCGTGCGAATATGAATTTGGAAGCTTTACCTACTCTTACGATTTTATCCCGGGCAAATTAGTTTGAACTCGACGACTAAAATGTTCGGGGTAAAATAATTTGAATCGCGCGAAATCTTGCGCGAGGTTATGATCTTATTCATTCTTCAGTACGCTATTTCGGCGACAAAATCATGTGTGCATTAGCAGATATGGTTTCGACTAATATTAGTCGAACCACGCAGATTAAAATACCGAAGCCGAAGTCCGTTTAATTCGGTCCATTTACATCGTGTCCGAAACAAACTAGACTACTGTAATTAGTACTGACAGCAAGTAATTGGTAAATGATTTAGTTCGCTAAATCATTAGAATGAAATGTGTAGCTGTGTAGCGTATAGCCTGTATACAACGCTAAAAATCGTGATTCAAAAATATCTGCGATTCTCTTTTAAAAAAAAGAAGAAGAAGGAAATTCAAAAAAAATCTGCAGCCGTCCTCCCTCCGATTTTTCTGCCGCTGTTCTCATCTGTTTTTTGTTCAGCCATCTCTGTCGATTTTCGCCCGCTGTGGAGTTTCCTGGCCGCACGGAGAAAAATTCTCGTCGACGTTCTCCTTCAGGCGCTTGGCTTTATCTTCTCCCTCCCACACGCGCTACTCTCTCCTCCCTCCATCTCCTTCCAGCCACGCCACACTCCTGCGCTCGCACGAGAGGCTCTCTGCGTTGCGCGCTCTGCCCAGCTCCCTGCACTCGGACCGGGGCGCCCTGCTCGTTCTTCCTGGCACGCGTTCTCTTTCCCCAGCCTCGCCGGCGCTTCTCCCTCTGCTAGCTCGGCAGACTGCCCCAAGTTCCATGGCGCGCAGCTCGCACCCAAGCTCCTTCTTGCCTAGCTCACGCCGATCTTCTCCCTGGTCGCCCCTTCAGCCGAGCGTCCTCCTAGCCGGAGCTCCCTGCTCCTCTTCCTTTGTCGCGCCCTGAGCTTCTTCTCCACCGCGCCCCTGGTTCCGACCCCGGCTCGACGGCCTTCTCCCCAGTCGAGCTCCCTCCAGCCCCAACTCCCAGCCGAGCAGCGTGCCCTGCTCCCTGTGCACTGCTCTGCTCAGAGCTCCCTGTCCGTCCTCTCTGCTGAGCGACTTTCCAGCGCGCGCTCAGCTCCAGCTCGTCCCCCATGGCAGCCGCACCCCTCAGGCTCGCCGTGGAGCCTCACCGTCGCAGTTCCAGCTCAGAGCTTCCAGCGCCGCAGTCTCGTAAGACCCCTGTCGAGCTTGTCCCTGCGCGCGCGTTTTTTTCTGCGTGCAGCTTCTCTGCTCGGCGCTCTCTGCTCGGATCTCGCCCAGCAGCCCTTGCCCTCGACCATGGAGCCCGTGCTCTGCTCCAGTTCGGCCGGCGTTTCTCCTTGTTTGCTCCAGCTCGCCGGCGATGCTCCTGCTCCAACTCGATCCCTGCTTTTCTCCCTCTCTTCTTGGCCTCTGCTCATCCAGCGCTGTGGAGTCTGCGCACGTGCCGCGCGCTCTGGCGGCTGCACCTTGCCGTGCTCCCTTACCTGCCGCGCATCTCTCCCATGGCCGCTTTGGGACCTACTGTCGACCCTCAGGCGTAGTCTCCTCTGGCGGCTCGCGCTTAAAAATTTCACCGTGCGCCACGATGAGCTTGCCGTAGAACCTGTCTAGTCACTGCGTGTGTTTGTGTCCGAGCTCGTCTGGCCGCGACCTCGCTTTACTCCTTGCATCGTTGCTCATCGAGTCCTAGGCATCTGCGCGCACGTCTTAGTTGGCGCCAAACATCTTCGTGCCGCACACACTCATCTTTGCTAGCTGGCCGTGCACCTCACTCCGCTGTTCCAAGTCTGCTAGTTGCCATTGCTCATCCGTGTCAAGACATCACTCGCCATGGTTCAGCTCGCTAGTTCGTCGTTGTTCCGTCGTCTCGATGCCAGTCCCTACGTGACATCTCCGAATTGTCATCACGCGGACAAAAGAATCCCCAAGAAAGATGTCCAAAGATTTGATGGTGGTGTGCATGAAGTTTGTGTGGCCCCTGCCAAGCGCTCGACAAATTGTTTGAATCGGAAAATCATTACCGATCTCGTGGATTCGAGTCAGCTGTTGGAATGGTAAGTTGATTCGTTATTCCAGTCGACTAGGTATAATATTTATTAGATTGCCTGAGTCGTTTACGGTGATTTGATCGGTAGTCATACATGTTGCTGATCCCTTGCTTTATAGTAGTTATTACGTTCTATGTGGTTTGCTTGGGTTATTAGTTTTGAGTAATTTAATATTAGTACGGTATTTAACGTGTAATCGACGAAAAACCCAGATTCGTATTCGTTAATCAATGTAGTGAATCTGAGCTAAATTTATTATTGGCGCGCAAGTTTGTTAGCCGAATTGTTAGATAGATTAAATAAATATGTGTGGTGCAAAATAAAATTAAATTAGTTCTTGGTAAGCAAAGTGGTATAATTTATAAAGCGAGGAATAAAGCTGATGAGTTGTGTAGGCTAATTGTGTTTAATGTGTATAGTTTGTTGTTCGTGATGTTTGCGTTAGGTTCGAGAAGCGTGATTATTGCGCTTAGTCATACGTCGATGACTAGTGTTTCCGTATAAAATGGTACAACGCCTCGCCACTAGATGTTTAATTCGTTGTCGTGTAGCAATATTTAGTCTTGTTCTATTCCTGTCTATATGCATTCATGTGCATAATGCATTTCATTCAGGTACGTGAATTAACCACGTGATGCGGAGAACCAGAACTGAGTAGACCACAAGATGCTGGAAAGTGTGAGCATCTCCGCAAGACGACGTCGTCAGTCGGACGAACCTGAAGATGGATAATCTGACGAATGTCAAGGCAAAAGATGGTCGTCAAGCGGACGTCGTCTAACAACACTAACCTAGTGTTATCCAGGCAAGCCTCGGTGCATGCAACCCCTTCCTTGTGTTTTTAAATAATTTTTACACACTTTAAGTCTAGCGAAATGTGCATTAGGTTTATAGGAGTTGCTTGGAAACCCTTTGATGCATTGCCTACCTTGATATCCATACCTTTATAGATACTTCGGATGAAGTATCAACATATGATTTACAAAAATGCTTATCCCTGCTTAGATCTTGTGGATAGAGGTTGTCTTTTGCATTAAGGCCTAGCTCAGGGGTTATCCTGAGAAAGGATGACTTCTACCTGCAAGAATATTTTCATTGGGAGCGTGGTGGGATCTTACTGCAAAGTTCCCTATAATGCTCTTTTCATCCTAAGGAACACAAACAATCCTAAGGATGGAAGTACTTAAATTGGGACTTGGGCTAGGAACATGTGATGTTCTGCCCAGGTTGATTAAGGATTATAGCGAATGTAGGCTTGCTGATCGAAGACCATTTAACTGGTCACATGCCTCATCATGGGTAAGCTTTGCCTCGGGCAGACTAATACCAGAATAAGACAACACGCAATGGGAGTGGAGAGATGGTGAGAGTAGCGTGTACCCTCCATGGCAAGAGGCTGGACAGTGGTGTATCTGTGCTCTCGGTTGGCGTGAACCTAATCTGGTCTTAAGAACCCCGATGGCGAGTTGACATATGCAAGGGTTAAGTGCTACATATGTCGTGTGATTGGAGATCCCCAGCTAGGTATTAATCGATTCGGATCGCCGTTACTTCTTGGATATGAAGACTTGGTCACTGCCCTGCAATCTAAGTCATGGATGGAATCATAATGAGCAAAAATCATGTTGTATTGATTAATGTGATGATAAAATTAGACTAGATACAAACAAGGTCTATTAAAATGTTGAAAGTAAGGACTCATTTTAGTAAGCTTTTCTGCAAATTATTAAAGTTGGTTCTTGCTAAAAGCCTTTCCTTGATTCCCAAATCCAGCATACCCTTGAGAGTCTTTTCCTTAGTCGGGTAAGTCTTGCTGAGTACTTGTGTACTTAGGGTTTTACCTATTGTTGCTGCAGGTTACGAGTCACTTGTTTGTGATTGGTGTTAAGCACCGGTGGGCACGACCTTCTATAAATCTAAGTACTTCTTCTATACTTCTTATTGAGGATGGTCACTTAAGCTAGCATATATTTCAAACTTATAAACAATTTATAACAATTCAAAGTTATTTCTTGAATCACTTTTGTAACCACTCCGATAAATATAATGTAAATTTGCTGTAACTTGTAACTTTTTGTAATAAAGAAATTCCGCTGCAAAATGTTGGTGTGTGATTTGTGTTTACTTAATCTTGCGATCTTGGTTGTAAGTGGTTTATCCGGGGTCCTTGGGACACTCAGACGGATCCTGTTAAGTTATCCAGTGCATATGCATAGCCGTCTGAGGTCTTTAAGACAAGGACAGGTGCATGTGGGCCCAATAACTTGGGAGGATAAAGTGGATTAGAGCAGGATTAAGTATCAGGTCCGATACCAGCTATGGCAGAACCTCCCAAGTTATTGGGCCCACATGCACCTAACCTTGTTTCAAAGACCTCAGACGGCTATGCATGTGCACCAGATAACTTAACAGGATCCGTCCGAGTGTCCCAAGGACCTCGGATAAACCACTTACAACCAAGATTGCAAGATTAAGTAAACACAAATCACACACCAACATTTTGCAGTAGAATTTCTTTATTACAAAAAGTTACAAGTTTCAACAAATTTACATTATATTTATCGGAGTGGTTACAAAGTGATTCAAAGCAATAAACTTTGAAATGTTATAAAATTATTTATAATTTGAAATATATGCTAGCTTAAGTGACCATCCTCAATAAGAAGTATAGAAGAAGTACATAGACTTATAAGAAGGTTGTGCTCACCGGCGCTTAACACCAACCACAATCAAAGTGACTCGTAACCTGCAGCAACAATGGGTAAAACCCTAAGTACGCAAGTACTTAGCAAGACTTACCCGACTAAAGAAAAAGACTCTCAAGGATATGCTAGATTTGGGAGTCAAGGAAAGGCTTTTAGCAAGAATCAATATTCATAGTTTGCAAAAAGCTTACTAAAATGAGTCCTTACTTTCAACATTTTAATGCTAGATTAAGTATTAATAGACCTTGTTTGCGTCTAGTCTAATTTTATCATCACATTAATCAATATAACATGATTTTTGCTCATTATGATTCCATCCATGACTTAGATTGCAGGGCAGTGACCAAGTCTTCATGTCCGAGAAGTAACGGCGATCCGAATCAATTAATACCCAGCTAGGGATCTCCAATCACATGACATATGTAGCATTAACCCTTGCATATGTCAACTCACCACCGGGGTTCTTAAGACCAGATCAAGTTCACGCCAACTGAGAGCACAGATACACCACCATCCAGCCTCTTGCCACGGAGGGTACACGCTACTCTCGCCATCTCTCCACTCCCATTGCGTGTTGTCTTATTCTGGTATTAGTCTGCCCGAGGCAAAGCTTACCCATGATGAGGCGTGTGACCAGTTAAAAGGTCCTCGATCAGCAAGCCTACAATCGCTATAATCCTTAATCAACCTGGGTAGAACTTCACCTATTCCTAGCCCAAGTCCCGATTTAAGTACTTCCATCCTTAGGATTGTTTTTGTTCCTTAGGATGAAAAGAGCATTATAGGGAACTTTGCAGTAAGATCCCACCATTGCTCCCAATGAAAATATTCTTGCAGGCAGAAGCCATCCTTCCTCAAGATAACCCCTGAGCTAGGCATTAACGCAAAGGACAACCTCTATCCGCAAGATTTACCTCTAGGCAAGGCTAAGCAATTTTGTAAATCATATTTGATACTTCACTAGAAGTATCTATAATAGGATTGGATTTCAAGGTAGCCAATGCATCAAAGGGTTTCCAAGCAACTTCTATAAACCTAATGCACATTTCGCTAGACTTAAAGTGTGTAAAAATCATTTAAAAACACAAGGGGTTGCATGCACCGGGGCTTGCCTGGATAACACTAGGTTAGTGTTTGTTAGGCGATGTCCACTTGACAATCATCCTTGTCCTAGCACTTGATCAGGCAGGTTCGTTCGTCAGCATCACCATGTGGAGTAGCCTGCGCTTGGGGCCGACTTGGCTTGTCTTCCGCATCAGGCGATTAATTAACGTACCTGAATGAAATGCATTATGCACATGAATGCATATAGACAGGAATATTTTAAACATAAATAGTGCTACGATAGCGAATTAAACCCCTATAGTAAGACATCGCAAATCTAGTACGAAAATACTAGATATCGGGAATCACATTATTTTATGACTTAGCAGGTAGAGTATTTTTAATCGAATCACACCATTACAAGCGATTATGACATTTCATCACACAAGCCTACTTATATTCTACTCGGTCCACCAGTTAAACTAATTAACTGGAATAGTGAAATAACTTACCATAACTGAATCGGACTTGAAAATCACAAGAACGACCAAGTCAGTGAGGGTTTCGTATCTCAGATATTTTGCCAAGCACCTAGCGAGCATCACACGGGATCTCGCTTTTAAATACTCGATGAAACAGGTACTATCCAACCATGCCATTTAATTAGCTATTAACCAAGGAATATAACTACTAAAAGGGAATATCATTGACTTAATCATATAATTTAACCTACTATCGCGTTACTAACTCATCGTACTTCACACAGGTTTACCCATTTATTCCTTGCATAATAAATATCTAAACCTAACCTTCCCATTATTAATTCGACCATTCATCGGATACGAATCACCTATTTAATCTTCTCGCATAACCTATATCGTTAAACCTAAACTTAGCTACGCAGCACGACGACTTCGCAATCGTGGACACAATTGCCATGCTTCCTGTAGCCCCGTATTTCTACAAGCGTCAAATAAATACGTGCCTGAGCTACAAGCGGGATAATCGTCGCGACATACACACCTATCAATTCATCCACCAAACCAGTCAATAAAATAGCAAATTAGCTCACCATTTCAATATTTGACTCGAATCCGCGAGATCGGTAATTATTTTCCGATCCAGGCAATTTGTCGAGCGCTTGGCAGGTACTATACAAGCTTCACGCACACCACCACATGACAAACTCTCAACATTGATCGGACTTCATCCGAGTAACTCGGCGAAATTAACTTCAACTTGCAGCCGATGTCGCGTGAAGGCAAAACGGGCCCAAGGGATGCGAGCACGAAAGCGCTTGCACATTGACGCGAAGAGAGAAAACCTAAGCACGAAGGGACACTGGAATCCGGGCTGGGCGCGACGACAACCAAACAGTGAAGCACGCACGCGTAGCCAGGGAGCTTCACGACGGGTCGCAGCTAGAACGACCGGCAAGGTGAAGCTCGTCGACGAGGTCGAGTAGAGGATGGCGAGCGCGAGCGCACGCCGGGACTTGCCAAAAACACGAAGACGATGGCGTGCTGCGCACATGACGCAAAGAAAAACGACCGCAATTCCACGGAAGCTTCACGAATGCGGCGAGGACGCAGAACGCAGCAACAGGGGCTAGACTCGGCGATGGAACTCGACAGCGGCGATCTAGGCGAGCGCAGTAGGGAACCGGGACGAGACCGTGGCCGAGCGAGCACCAAAGACGAGCACGACGTGGCGGCTACCGGCGAACTCGATGGCCAAGAGGACGCGACATCCAGGAGCTTGCGCAGGGAGAGAGACGCGTCATGGCGATGAGCTGAAGACCGATAGAGCGCGGACGGCGAACAGGGAGCAGGGAGGAAGGAGCCGAGCAGAGAGCCGACGCGCCATGGAAACTGAGCGCGCGTGGGACAGGGAGAGGGGCGCGTTGCCATGGGCGAGCAACAGAGAAAGGCAGCAGCGGCTAGCATGCATGGCGAGGGCAAAGCCGAGCTCGCGAAGGGGAGTAGTGCCACACGGCGAAAAAAAGCAGGTAGAGTCGTACGTGGGAGAATCGCCATGGAAGGCATACCAACTTAAGTCTGATGCCTTTGGTTTCTCCATACCTATTGAAGGCATACCAACTTAATCCTTGACCTTGTGATCTCTGTGATGGGCATAGATATATGCTTGGGGCTGAATTAACAGTCTCCCATCGTACTTCATTAACAAGTTTAGGTTATGGCCATGCCTTGTTCATTTCATCGGGCCATGATCTATTTGACTCTCTACTTGTAACCATTCTTACAAGTAGAGTATCTTTTATATATTTTCACCCTTGCTCAGTTTATTTGTGACGCACGAGATTTCTTATTGGTTACGTCTGGTAATGGTGTTATGACTAAAACCAATGGTGCCGTGACGAGACCGAGGGCCTTCTGTGGATGCATACACATGGTTGTGCTACTCGGCACGCGCTGGTATCACGGATAGTAGTTATAATCCATTATGAGACTATATCAATGTGTTATCTTGGCACAAATTGTTCTTACCATGTGAGATTCATTATTGGTGCTAGTTCGGTGATGGTGTCATGGTTAAGGACTTATGGTACCGCGCGAAACTGAGAGCCTCCTGTGAATGCGCACACAGGATTTTGCTGCTTGGCGCATGCGGGTACTGAGGTCTCTGGTCATGATCCATTATGGAACTACACTGATGTGTGATCTTCCGTAAACATTTCCTTTGAAATAATTTCTACGGTGTTTGTCAAGTGATCAAGAAACATCTATCATCTCCGTTGGATCAAAAGGGCATACCCCTTTCATGTGTGGTCTCTTTTCCTTGACTTTGATGGTGACTTCACACATACACGTTCCCTTTATGTCCTTTTTTAAGGTGGAGCCTTTGAGCTTTTTAGTGTCGAGAGATAACTGATTAGCTCTCAAAATGGAGATCTGTCTCCCGTGCTGCTGAGATGCAGGAGTTTGTTCATTCGCTCTCTTATTTAATCTAGGCATTCCCGAACCAAGCCAGTTCATCTCACATGAAGAAACGGATGAACAACGTGACCAAATGGATTTCTACCCAAATGCATGACCTTTTACTAGCAAGTGTGAACTCTCAACCCTTGGCTTACCAATGATACTAAGAGGACCTGTTCAATGTCAAAGGTAGTTCAACAAGTTGGTTTTGCTAACTTGCAACTACATTGTGAACAAAGGTTGAGTTTAGAGATCGTTTTATCGAGTTGTCTAAACTCACTTTAGTTCAGCCTATCCTGAAGAAAACCTAGTGAAGATCATGTGAAGGTTATGAACATATGCGTAGATCTTGTGCCATATTGGATTAGATTATAAGCATATGCATCTTAACTTTACATTGTTGGCCGAGGTACTTTGCCATCCTCAGCTAACTATTAACAGCCTAACCACAGCTCTAGTCGTGCCTCGATCGCCTCACGTGTGCTTTTCCAGCATGTGTGATCAAGTAGATCCATGACTAGTGCTCGATAAAATGGATTGGTTGCGAAGGCAGCATTTCTAGATCCCTCCGCTGGTGATTTTTCGAGTCTCTATCATTTTTCTTGAACTTGAATTCTCTGGCTAACACGAGTTAACTGTGATGTTATTCGACATTCACATCCGTCTCGTGTGTTATGAACTTACCATAACCACTTGTTGGTAAACCTATTTTTATGTGTTTTACACAAGAGGTTGCATCTGGTTCTGTTTGGGGTAAAGTCGTATATCTATCGCTCGTCCAACAGACTCAGATAGTACAGTGTCACCAGAAAAAGCAAACTGCATACGTGGAACCTTATGTGTTCTTCTGGCAGACATCACCTCTACTGATGGACATCTCTAAGTTAGCTTACGGCGATACATGCTATATCCACTAGAGAAACCACATCCTGAGATACTCGCCTTTGCTTGGAACTGCTTTATGTTATCGCTGATATGGATAGGAATTACATGCTACTCTACTCTTAAAAGTCGTTCGCTCCAAATCTCGGGACGAGATTCTTTTAAGGGGGAGGGTTGTAACACCACTGGTATTTACCTCCTGTTAAACTGTGCTCATGAACTCAAGCACGGAATATCGGCAATAATAACGGTCTCTATGTTCTAATATTCAACTATCAAAAATTCTGATATCTTTTCTATCTTTGTCTATCCGGCCTGTTCTAACTGCTTTGCGAAGTCAGGACATATTTGTTCCGAAAAATTGGCGACTCTGGTGATTATTTAAAATTCATCGCTCGCTCAAAGACGAATTTTGAAAATTTAGTTCGACCTTCTGAGTTCATCCCAAACAAATTAATTAGAACTCAACGACAAAAGTACTAACGCAAAATTAAATTGGATCAAGATAATTAGAGCTAGTATTGAGTATTCATAATTAATCTCTTTCCCTGTTCAAACTGTGGATAAAATTTTCCGGTTCCGGATCAAATCTAGCACAGTCTAAAACCGCGAAGATAATGACATGGTCTAGCGCCAGTTTAAATTTAATCGAATAAGGCGGATTGGAAACGTCACCTATCGATTTCGCTCTTGCTCGAGCACTATCTACGAATTCGGTAGCAACAATATTAAGGGCGGTCTGTTTAAAATGAACTGAACCCAAACTAAATGAAACCAGAACAACGATTAGCCGATTCGCTTTCCTATTTAAAAATCCGAGAAAATAATCTATTAATCGATAGCGCTTTAAATTGGCGTAGTGCTTTAAATTGGCCCCTTTACTCCTCGTTTTAAATCCAAATCCCAATATTCAGAACAAATGAGGATTATCTGTTTTAAACCAGATTTGACATAGTTTGAAATATCCAAGCCGGTCTCGTTTGGTTCGCGGTTCGTGTGTTCCTTGGCTCGATATAAATCTTCAAATATAAATAACGGGTACAAGTTCATCTGACTCCGAAGTATTCATCAAATCAAATCATATCAAAATATTTTTATCGATCTTATTTTGATTCAACTCATTTATATATCTTTTAGACCCTAATTTTATAGCATCAAAATATCTTCTTTTCTCCGTGAGCCTTTCTCCATCACCACAAGTTTCCAGCCGTTTCTTGTGGGCGATGTCCTATTCCTCTTGAAATGTACGTACTTTTCCATTATGCTTGCCTAGAACACACAGATCGATTTTACTCAAACCATGTAATGTGCTGTCCAAATTTCGTTAATCCACTACTAATGCACAAATACTACTAACGAACACACCATTTGTTAAAAAAAAATTAGAGAGAATTATTTTTCCCTATTTCTATTTCTCTCCGTATACTTATCCTCCACCGCCTAGAAGCAAGTCATTTCCTCCTTATCCAATTGGCTCACGTATGGGAATTTTCATCTCCTGCAAGTCGATCAGCCTTATCCAGCCACCGTCTCCATGGCCATCGGCCTTATCGCTGGGCGATATTTTCTCTTGGCTGTACGTTCGATCTCCTCATTGTTTGATTTCGTGGAACAACAACCGAACTTCCTTCTCATGCAAGCAGACATACTCAATTTCTACTCTCTTCTATCAGCCTCCTCCTCACTCCTATCTCTCACATGTCCTGATCCTCCCACCGTGTCTCTCACCCATGCAGCACGCGCGGAGTGGCAGTAGCAGTAGAGCTCGGCATCAGCTCCCCTGCTACTCGCTCTCCAGTAGCTCGTCGGCGACCACACAAGTCCAGTCGTCCTCCACCTTCGGTCTCTACTCGCCCGGACTTCGCTCTGCCGCTCCTCCGTTTCCTGCTCGCGCCGTCGTTGAACTCCCTAGCCGCGTGAGCAGCGCATCTCCTTGGCCGTGCTGAGCTCCCTGTGCGCGTAGCCGTGTCCCTCTGCTCGCTCGCCCTGATGCCGCGCTCGGTTCCTCTGTTGACCGCGCGCCGCTCCATGTTGTTCTGGTTGCCGTGCACGCGAAACTGCTCTGGTCGGCTGTTTCTATACCCGCGCCCAGATCGACATGGCCTCATGCGCGGACTGCTCAAGAGTCGTAGCTAGTCGCTCTGTGTGCTCGACCTTGCCTTGTCGCCGAACCCCAACACCGCCGACCTTCAGCTTCGTGCCTTGTCCCTAGCTGCGCGCGCGTGCTTTACTGTTTGGTTGTCGTCGCGCCCAACCCAGATTCCAGCGTCCCATCGTGCTCTGATTTTTTTCTCTTCGCGTCGATGTGCAAGCGCCTTCGTGTTCGCATCCCTTGGGCCCGTTTCGCCTTCGCGCGACACCGACTGCGAGTTGAAGTTAATTTCGCCAAGTTACTCGGATGAAGTCCGATCGGTGTTGAGAGTTCGTCATGTGGCGGTGTGCTTGAAGCTCGTATAGTACCTGTCAAGCGCTCGACAAATTGCCTGGATCGGAAAATCATTACCGATCTCGCGGATTCGAGTCAGATATTGGAACGGTGAGCTGCTTTGCTATTTTTATTGACTAGTTTGATAAATGAATTGATACTTATGTATGTCGCGACAATTATTCCGCTTGTAGCTCAGGCACGTATTTATTTGACGCTTGTAGGAATACGGGGCTACCTGCAGCATGGTAATTGTGTCCCCGATTACGAAGTCGTTGTGCTGCATAGCTAAGTTTAGGATTAACGACATAGGTTATGCGAGAAGGATTAAATCGGTGTTTCGTATTCGATAAGTGGTCGAAATAATAAAATGAGGAATAGGTCTAGTGTCTCTAACGACTAGTCGATAAGTTCTTCTAAAAATGGTAACACAAAGAATAAATTTAGCAGTTAAATCGTCTACCGTTTAGTGTTGTCAGTAGTGGTTTTTGATAAATCTTGATTTCATAATGAAGTCGATGATTTGCTCGGATAATCATTTTATCCGATGTTTAGAAATCGATTATGTGTTATATGAATGTTGTTTGCCACTCCGAGTAGTGGGGAGCAAATAGCATCATCTGGTGATCGTCAATTTCGTGTTCGGAGTGTGTTGGTGGTAAGCATTTTCAGATTTTCTTGTGTCAAAAGATAGTGGTCATTATATGCTGACTTGGTAAAAATATATGTAGTAATATGATTCTGTTAATAAATCATAAAAGAAAGTAGAGTGTGTGTATATTTTATTGTATTGCGATGTATGGCTACCTCCGAATAGGCTAGAAAGGCGTAATTATTATAATTAGTTGTACATCGCTAGCTAGTATTTGTTTAATGTTTTGTTATAAGTGTTTCATTCTCTTCGGTGTAGATATCTATCTTATACTCTTTATACTCGTGCACATACATGTGCATCGTGCATCTCATGAGGTACGATAAATAATCGTGTGATGCGGAAGACGAGCCAAGTTAACCCCAAGCGCGGGCTACTCCGCGTGGTGATGCTGATGGACGAACCTGCCTGATCAAGTGCTGAGACAAGGATGATCGTCAAGTGGACATCGCCTAACAAACACTAACGTAGTGTTATTCAGGAAAGCCCCGGTGCATGCAACCCCTTTCCTTGTGTTTTTAAATGATTTTTACACACTTTAAGTCTAGCGAAATATGCATTAGGTTTATAGGAATTGCTTGGAAACCCTTTGATGCATTGGCTACCTTGAAATCCATTCCTGTTATAGATACTTCTGGTGAAGTATCAAATATGATTTACAAAATTGCTTAGCCTTGCTTAGAAGTAAATCTTGCAGATAGAGGTTGTCCTTTGCGTTAATGCCTAGTTTAGGGGTTATCCTGAGGAAGGATGGCTTCTGCCTGCAAGAATATTTTCATTGGGAGCAATGGTGGGATCTTATAGCAAAGTTACCTATAATGTCTCTTCATCCTAAGGAACACAAACAATCCTTAGGATGGAAGTACTTAAATCGGGACTTGGGCTAGGAACAGGTGATGTTCTACCCAGGTTGATTAAGGATTATAGCGAATGTAGGCTTGCTGATCGAGGACCTTTTAACTGGTCACATGCCTCGTCATGGGTAAGCTTTGCCTCAGGCAGACTAATACCAGAATAAGACAACACGCAATGGGAGTGGAGAGATGGCGAGAGTAGAGTGTACCCTCCGTGGCAAGAGGCTGGACGGTGGTGTATCTGTGCTCTCGGTTGGCGTGAACCTGATCAGGTCTTAAGAACCCCGGTGGCGAGTTGACATATGCAAGGGTTAAGTGCTACATATGTCATGTGATTGGAGATCCCCGGCTGGGTATTAATCGATTCGGATCGCCGTTACTTCTCGGACATGAAGACTTGGTCACTGCCCTGCAATCTAAGTCATGGATGGAATCTTAATGAGCAAAAATCATGTTGGATTGATTAATGTGATGGTGAAATTAGACTAGATGCAAACAAGGTCTATTAATACTTAATCTAGCATTAAAATGTTGAAAGTAAGGACTCACTTTAGTAAGTTATTTCTGCAACAATATCTAAGTTGATTCTTGCTAAAGCCTTTTCCTTGATTCCTATTTAACCAGCATATCCTTGAGAGTCTTTTCTTTAGTCGGGTAAGTCTTGCTGAGTACTTGCGTACTTAGGGTTTTACCCATTGTTGCTGCAGGTTACGAGTCACTTGATTGTGATTGGTGTTAAGCGCCGGTGGGCACGACCTTCTTATAAGTCTAAGTAACTCTTCTATACTTCTTATTGAGGATGGTCACTTGAGCTAGCATATATTTCAAAACTACAAATAATTTATAACAGTTCAAAGTTATTTCTTTGGATCACTTTTGCAATTACTCTGATCATGTGCATCATAAAACTTGATGTAACTTGTAAAATTTGATAATAAGGTTTCCGCTACAAAATGTTGGTGTGTGATTTGTGTTTACTTTATCCTGCGGTCGTGGTTGTAAGTGGTTTATCCGAGGTCCTTGGGGCACTCGGACGGATCCTGTTAAGTTATCTGGTGCACATGCATAGCCGTCTAAGGTCTTTGGGACAAGGGCAGGTGCATGTGGGCCCAATAACTTGGGAGGTTCTACCACACTTCTCCTTCAGCTTCTCTTCCGCGAAAGGTTAAGAAGGGGAGAACTCCTGTCGCTTGGCACGTGCGCAGAACTCTTTCAGAATCATTGTCCAGCCGCAAGTGTGGGTATTTCCATCTCGTAACTCTGCGCGCACAGAGGAGCGAGAGGGCAGGTGCCTCCGAAGCCCTTACCATTTGAGACCTTGCACAGGGGATCGGCAATTAGGTTTTTGGGGAGCATCTACGCGACTTCCCGAACATCTTCTTCTTCCTGGCGTCTGTTATGCTATGCTTTATGTTGATGACATCTTGATCTTTGGATCAAATCTCAAGGTGATTGAGGAAGTTAAAAATCTTCTATCGAGCAATTTCGAAATGAAAGATTTGGGAGAAGCTGATGTCATTCTAAACATCAAGCTTGTTAGAGAAAGTGATGGTGGGGTAACTTTGTTACGATCTCATTATGTGGAAAAGGTATTAAGTCGCTTTGGTTTTAGTGACTGTGATCCTGCTCCAACACCTTATGACCCTAGCATGCTATTGAGAAAGAATCGGAGAATAGCAAGGGATCAATTGACATACTCCTAGATCATTGGCTCGCTCATGTACCTTGCAAGTGCAACAAGACCGGACATCTCATATGCTGTGAGTAAGCTGAGTCGGTTTGTGTCAAAACCAGGAGATGATCACTGCCGTGCTCTTGAGAGAGTGTTGCGGTATTTAAAAGGTACTATGACATACGGTATTCATTATACTGGAAACCCAAAAGTGCTGGAAGGCTATTGTGATGCCAACTGGATTTCTGATGCTGGTGAGCTTTATGCCACAAGCGGATATGTGTTTCAGTTTGGAGGTGGCGCTGTTTCCTAGATGTCTTGCAAGTAGATTATCTTAACGAAGTCTACAATGGAAGCAGAACTCACAGCATTAGACACTTCTGGGGCTGAGGCCCAGTGGCTTCATGATTTCCTATTGGATTTACCGGTAGTTGAAAAACCGATACCGGCTATTTCCATGAATTGTGACAACCAAACGGTGATTACAAAGGTTAACAGTTCTAGGAATAACATGAAGTCTACAAGGCATGTTAAGAGAAGATTAAAATCTGCCAGAAAGTTGAAAACTCCAGAGTTATAACGGTGGATTATGTCCACACATCGAATAATCTGGCAGATCAATTCACTAAGGGTCTGTCACGCAATGTGATAGAAAGTGCATCGAGAGAAATGGGTATGAGACCCATGTAAAATCTACTATAGCGGTAACCTGCTCTATGTGATCGGAGATCCTGTGAAGTAGAGTGGAGAAACAAGCTTGGAGTAGGTTGTGAGGAAAGAGCTCTTCCTTAACTCATTTCTGATGCACATCTTTCCTATCTGTAAGGCAGGATTGTTTTTACCTTAATGTATTCCAAGAGTCTTATAAAGGTGAGATGTTGTCCTACAGAACATCTTCTAAGAAATACACCTATATGAGTCAGACTGCTGGTCACAGTTTATGGGACTTGGGTAATCCCTAAATACTCATGAAAGGCACTGAAGTGTGACTTATATGCTTCTAAAAAGCGGGGATGCCCTTTTGCAGCCTAGTATCAGCAAAGGGTTTGAGTGAATCTCATTTCGCACAAAATTGTCAATTTAAGGCTTAGTCCATTGTTCAGTTGTGAATGGGTGAAACTCTTATTCTAATGGATGTTCAACTTAACAGTCTCCATCAAAAACACTGGTATATCAAAGGATTGTGATTTTGATACTTCATCATTACAAACCCTAGAGTTTGGGGGGATTGTTGGATCTTTTATGGGCTTGGCCCATTTAATCAATAAACTCTATGGTGTGTAATTGTGGACAATACCAATAGTACCATATTGGAATTCCAAGGGTCGTTGGCTTGACTTATATGGTGGGAATTATTCCACTTAATTTGAGAAGTCAAAAAACGAACAAGGGCGTGCAACACGCGCGCGCGCCGCCGCCGCCGGCCAGGCCGGGTCGGGAGTGGCGTGGCGAGGCGAGGCAGGCAGGCAGGCAGGCGGCGAGTGGGCGTGGTGTGGTTGTGTTAATTTTTAGCACTCATTAACCGTGGGAGTTTTAACACTGAGTTAAACCTTTTAGTTGCCCGTCTCTTGAACAGCCGCATGCGAGACCCTTCTCCTTCATCTTCTCTTTCGCGAAAGGTTAAGAAGGGGAGAACTCCTGTCGCTTGGCACGTGCGCAGAACTCTTTCAGAATCACTGTCCAGCCGCAAGTGTGGGTATTTCCATCTCATAACTCTGCGAGCACAGAGGAGCGAGAGGGCAAGTGCCTCCGAAACCCTTACCGTTTGAGACCTTGCATAGGGGATCGACAATTAGGTTTTTGTGGAGCGTCTACGCGACTGCCCGAACATCTTCTTCTTCCTGGCGTCTTCATCTCGTACAGAATGACAAGAGAAGTTGGACAAGGATCTGGATCCTCGGAGCGCATGGGAGTGTATGATCGTTTCATCCCCTTACCGTTTTACGTTCTCCAGATTATATATGTTTCATATGTTCATGTCTACTGTTTCGTATGTAACCATGAATTTATCACATCTGTTATGTCATATCATATCATGACATGTATGATGCCTGTTCGTGCTAGTAATATGCCAAATCTGTTTGTTTTAATTTTACAGTCATGCTGTTTATGTTGTTATCTATTTATTTTCAATTGTTCTGTCATGATACATGTACCATGTTTATATGCTTATTATATTTATATGATTCATATGTTTTATGTTCTCATGTTCCATATTATTATGGATATATTTGACATCATGATTTCTATGATTAATCATCTTTTATATGTCATCATCATAATGTTAATTTATGGAATTAAAATGGAAAATGCCTATATTTCTAACATAAATAGTGGCAAATAGTTAATTTTCCCATTCTCCTCATCTTCAGCTTCAAGGGTTTGGAGTGAAAGTAAAATGAACTAAAAAATGATATTCCATCGGCTTATTTTTTTTAAAAAAAATAGATAAATGTCCTGTAGATTCAATGTTTATGTTGATACTGATTGAGGTTATCTTGCAGTACACCTGGACCTATCTTCTCTAAGGACTATGTTCCATTTTCAGTTTCCTCCTCACGAATGGGAGACATGGACATTATGGTCGGTTCGTGTACTGTGCATCTGCCAAAACAATCCAGGTATTGCACCCAACTGAACTCATTTTCATTTTCTCTTGAATCATTGTCATCAACTATTTTTGTGCTAATTTTTCCATGTTTAATCTTGCCCTTTTAACTGAAACTACTTAAATATTGGTCACAGTGTGCGCCACCCAGTTGTCCAGATGGTTCTATTCTCAACCATGTCCTAGGATATCAATTGTTACTCCTATCGTTATTACTGTCCTCGTTCCGTGGTGCCTAAATCAATCCTTGACATTGGTGAGCACTTACTCTCCCACCATTCCCTCTATACATCTCCCTTTATTTGTGTTCTCTTCTATATTTTACTATTTTGTCTTAAAAGATTCTTTTCCTATATATACGACGTCTCCAACTATTCCCCATAAACAATTTCCCTTATATACTATAACTCAATTATTTAACATTTATTTATTATTTTTAAAAATTTAAAACATACAATATTTGTACTACCATAATATACATTAATATCTTGTTATGGGGCTTAAACAATATTAAGACTATCACGAACAACGTCCTCTAAATTTCATCCTACAGTACACTCTTAAAAATTCCGTCCTCTATATATCTTCACCATCTCCAGCAGTTCTCTAAATTTGGTCCTCTATATCCCATCCATCATTTTAACTATTTTTTTAGATTAAATAAAACTGGGAAACAGTTAACTCAGCACAAGTGTGGGCCTAGTTCATGTGTGAAGCTCGTCGCCTCCACTTGAGAGCTCTGGTCACAAGGTGCACGTGGGCTGTCCTTCCTTTCATGTTGATTGCAGCACAGTATATAGCGCACGCAGAGCTAAACTCTAGATATAGCGTTCGACAAGGCTCCTCTAAATTTTACAGGCTCATTTAGCGGGTGTTGTTGGGCGCATTCCACACGTCTTTGTCCGCTAAATCAAGGGTATGGGACCCTTTACCGAATACTGTTGGAGAGAGTCTAATATCACTAAGAATATATACAAAGACATTACTTCTCTCTGTACATATAGTTAGAATATAGGGGGGGCTATTAGAGAACTGTGCTCCCCTATATATGGCTTAGAGCCCTTTACATGGATCCTTTTGAAGCAGCCTTAGGCCCAGGTGCATGCAAAACTGATGTGCCTATTGTGCACGAAGCTCTTTGGGTTCCTACAAAAACCCATTTAGCCAAGTCACTAGTGGCAGTACAATTTCTGATGCTTGCGGAACTATTAAGAGAGACTAGCTATCTTTGTCGATGCTCTTTGATGTGTCCATGAGGTGTGAACCACTTGTTTCTAAAATACCAGCATCCTATAAATTTCGAGGAGATTGCTGCAAGGGCTATATTCGTCTAGTTTAGGGTGTCGATCAGAGTTCACCGTACCATTTTGGATCTAAAAACCACCATCGATGGTTTTAGATTTTTGGCGAAAACCGCTAAATACCGACCAGTTTGCATTTAAATTCATTTTTTAAACAGTTTCCCGATAGTTGATATGATTAGGACCATGGAAAACCGCCTGGAAAACTGCAAAATACACTGTTTTTTGATGTTTTTGCTGAAAACATGGAAAATTTGACATGATTTATCTGTAATTTGTTCAATTCATGCTACACAGTAAATAATAATTGATCCACACAACATTTGATCACCAAAATGACATACAACATACATATGTGGCCACGAACTCCAATTCTCATGCAACAAACAACAATTGGACTATGCAATAATTTTTTAAGTAAAAGGCTGGAGCTCTGCCGCTCAATTAAGACGAAAGAAATGCATGTACAAGATGGTAGCCTAATCGTGAAGCCAACACTGGACACACGAAGGGCTAACTGTTGGGAGCCTTCGTCCTCCGAAGGTCCTCAAAAACATAATTTGACAATATTTTCCAAGTGAATTATATGAACAGGTATCTTCGGACTCAGATCATGAACATGGAGTACGGTCAGAACGAAGCCCAAGCCAGACGAAGGGGGATTGAGATAAAGGACGGGTTGATTACCAAGCTGAACGAAGGATGGTGCACAGTCGAAGCTATGCGCAGAAAGCTTCGTCGCGATAGCAGAAAGGGGAACCGACTTAAAGATGAAAAGACTACTTAGGCCTTGATAGATTCCCATAAGTCATTAGCAAATGTAATGGACATGAATGTAATTTTGCATGGGCTACGTTCCACGCCTATAAATAGATGAACAGTACTCCCGTACTATGGACGCTGACTTGGCATTTGCTTTCCGTCATCCTTGTACTTTTGCCTTCCTGCAATCCGAAGGTACACTTGTAATCTGAAATCATTTCTATTTTTATATGATAATAAAATAGAAATGACGTTGTGATAATATTTAAATGTTTATATTACTTTTTATGTTGCATGTAAGTTCTTCGTCATAATTTATTGTGCTTACGAAGATATGTTGTTTGTGACCTTCGTCCGGAACACATTATATCCCGAAGGGAAATAATGTTTTAAGGGACGAAGGACTTTATCATTTAACACTTTTTATGTTGCCTTGTTCTTAATCCGAAGCATTTGAGAACAAGTCCCCAACACTAACCCACTAATGCGACACGAAGGAGCACACAAAACTGTCATGAGTCATCGTTGCCAAGCATAATTGCAAAGTAGCTAGTGACTCCGACTTCCCATGGTAGACCCCAGACCATCCAAACGAAAACAACTAGACAACCCGAAGTGAAAGGTCACAACAGGTCATCGTTGTCGAGCTCAAACCAAAGAGCAGCTCTGATTCCAATCTTCATCCTTCACCCCACCCTCGGCAATTCCCCAACCTTCGAAACAATTCAGTCCACGAAGAATGGGGGTTCACCTCATGTCATCATTGCCGAGCCACATCCCCTGATGTAGTAGCTCCGACTTCACATTGCAAGTCCCTTCCTCCACCCACATATAGGGCATCGAGAAGCGAAAGCATCAACCAAAGGCGACATCATGGCCAGGACGAACTTCAAAAGCGTCGCCTTCAGAAAGAGAGTGACGTCGGGATGCCACCATCACATGTCTGATATGGACTGGGCTTTTGTCCATGGAAGACAATGCTATGGAATCTGATACCCCCAACAGGGGAAGTGGTGCCCATGAGCGTCACCATCGCCGAAGCTTTTTCCCAAGATGTCCCCAAGCATAATGTTAGGTCAAGACCTTGGGTCATAGCATGCTGCCTCCGCCTTCGTCGTTGCGTCGACATCCTGCACAAAACCTTCTAGAACAACATCAACGCACCGACTGTCGTAACAGTCGCAAAGGTGCATCAACCACCACCCCCTCCGACCGGGCCCATGGACATATTGCCGCATGTGTCACACTGTCGCGCGCTGAAGCCGTTGTCAGCGTTTCGAGACCGGGGGGTCCCTGGGCCGACGAGTGAATGTCGCCGCATGCCCCAGCCCAGATGGGTCGGCGCGAGGCCGAGCGCGAAGGGGGGAGAAAGGTGGTCGGAGATGGGCAAGAGAGAGAGGTGGAAATCCTGCGGCCTTCGTGTTCGTCCCGTGCCCAGGTCGGGTGCGCTTGCAGTAGGGGGATACAAGCGTCCACGCGGGTGAGGGAGCGAGCGGCCTTACGCGAGCGCCTGTCTCATCCTCGTCCCCGCGCAGCCAACCTCATCTAAGAGGGCCCTGGTGCTTCCTTTTATAGGCGTAAGGAGAGGATCCAGGTGTATAATGGGGGGTGTAGCAGAGTGCTACGTGTCTAGCGGAGGAGAGCTAGCGCCCTAAGTACACGCCATCGTGGCGGCCGGAGAGATTTTGGCGCCCGGTTTGTGTGATGTCGTGGCCGTCGGAGGAGCGCTGGAGCCTGGCGGAGGGACAGCTGTCGGGGCTGTCGAGTCCTTGCTGACGTCCTCTTGCTTCCGTAAGGGGGCCCAGAGCCGCCATCGTCAGGGAGCGTGCGGGGCGCCATCATCGCCTATCTGGCGGAGCGAGCCAGATGGGACGCCGGTCTTGTTCCCCGTAGCCTGAGTCAGCTTGGAGTAGGGTAATGATGGCGCCTCCCGTTGACGTGGCCGGCCCGCGCCCTAGGTTGGGCGATGTGGAGGCTCCTTCGAGGTCGAGGTCGAGTCTGTCTTCCGTGGCCGAGGTCGAGTCCGAGCCCCTAGGTCGGGCGAGGCGGAGGCCGTTGGCTGAGGCTAGGGCGGAGTTCGAGTCCTGGGGTCGGGCGAAGCGGAGTTTGTCGTCTTCTGGGGCTGAGCCCAAGTCCGAGCCCTGGGTCGGGCGGAGCGGAATTCGTCGTCTTCTGGGGCTGAGCCTAAGTCCGAGCCCTGGGTCGGGCGGAACGGAGTTCGCCATCTTCCGGGGCTTAGCCCGAGTCCGAGCCTTGGGTCGGGCGGAGTGGAGTTCGCCGTCTTCCGGGGCTTAGCCCAAGTCCGAGCCCTAGGTCGGGTGGAACGGAGTTCGCCGTCTTCTGGGGCTTAGCCCGAGTCCGAGCCCTGGGTCGGGCGGAGCAGAGTTCGCTGTCTTTCGGGGCTTAGCCCTTGTCCGAGCCCTGGGTCGGGCGGAGCAGAGTTCGCCATCTTCCGGGGCTTAGCCCGAGTCCGAGCCCTGGGTCGGGCGGAGCGGAGCTTCCTATGGTGCCTGCGGCCGGGCCTGACTGCCTGTCATCCTCACTCTATCAAGTGGCACCGCAGTCAGAGCGGTGCAGGCGGCGCTGTCTTTCTGTCAGACCGGTCAGTGGAGCGGCGAAGTGACGGCGGTCACTTCGGCTCTGTCGGCTGAGGGGCGCGCGTCAGGATAAAGGTGTCAGGCCACCTTTGCATTAAATGCTCCTGCGATTTGGTCGGTTGGTGTGGCGATTTGGTCAGGGTTGCTTCTTGGCGAAGACAGGGCCTCGGGCGAGCCGGAAATATGTTCGCCGCTGGAGGGGGGCCTCGGGCGAGGCGGAGATCCTCCGGGGTCGGCTGCCCTTGTCCGAGGCTAGGCTCGGGCGAGGCGTGATCGAGTCCCTCGAATGGACTGATCCCTGACTTAATCGCACCCATCAGGCCTTTGCAGCTTTATGCTGATGGGGGTTACCAGCTGAGAATTAGGAGCCTTGAGGGTACCCCTAATTATGGTCCCCGACAGTAGCCCCCGAGCCTCGAAGGGAGTGTTAGCACTCGCTTGGAGGCTTTCGTCGCACTTTTTTGCAAGGGGACCAGCCTTTCTCGGTTGCGTTTTGTTCCGGTGGGTGCGCGCGAGCGCACCCGCCGGGTGTAGCCCCCGAGGCCTCGGAGGAGTAGTTTGACTCCTCCGAGGTCTTAATGCCTCGCGCAATGCTTTGGCTGGTCTGGTCGTTCCCTCATGCGAGCTGGCCGTAGCCCGGGTGTATGGTCGGGTCCCAAGTTCTCGGGCTGGTATGTTGACGCTGTCAACGGTTTGGCCGGAGCCGGGTTTGCGAGAGCAGCCCCCGAGCCTCTGCACAGGGCGAGAGGGCGATCAGGGACAGACTCGACTTTTTTACATACGCCCTTGCGTCGCCTTTCCGCAAGGAGGAGGGGGGAGAGCGCCATGTTGCCCTCGGTGGGCGCCGAACATGGTGTCTCCGGTGAGCTGCAGGCGGGTGATCCGAGCGGACGTCCGTGCCCCATTCGTTAGGGGTCGGCTAGAGGCCCAGAGGCGCGCCCAAAAGTACCTGCGGGTGATCTGCCGGACCCGGTCCCCTGGCGACAGGGTCCGAGGGCTCGATGCCTCCCTCTGATGGGATTCTGTTACAAGATCATTCCCGCTGGTCTCGGAAATGTCCTAGGGTACCTCGGGAGCGCAGCCCGAGCCTTGGTTATGTATCGAACGTACCCATGGTCATCCCTCGCTCTGTGTCTGAGGCGGCTGTGAACCCTTCGGGGGCCAGCCTTCGAACCCCTGATCAGTAGTGGGCGCGGAGCCCGAGTAGCCTGAGGCGGCCGTTGAACCCTTCCGAGGGGCCGGCCTTCGAACCTCTGACCAGTAGTGGGTGTGGAGCCCACGTGCTCTGAGGCGGCTGTTGAACCCTTCCGAGGGGCCAGCCTTCGAACCTCTGATCAGTAGGGAGGCTCGGAGCCTGGTTCCTTCATGGGGAAGGATCCTTTTTAGGGTATCCCCCTTTTCCGGTCCCTGTTGCAAGAGAGAGAAAGAGGAAAAAAGGAAAAGGATACGAAATCGAACGACGCGGCGTACCTTTTTTGACGCGATCATTATGGTGAAGGCGAAGCGTCGCTCGCTTCTCCTGCCAGAGGCGCCGCTTGTCCCGCTGCGGAGTTAATGCGACGAGGCGAGTGGTTCGCGGGGCGGCCGTTGCGCGTGCGCGAGCCGTTCGAGGAACAGAACACGAGCGCGTCGTCTTCACGCCGTGAGAGAGGGTTCTCTCGCTGCCCCGGATGGGACGTAAGCTTGGCTGACGACGTGACCGCTGCTCCTGCCCGCCTGCCACCGCCATTACTGCCGGCCCATTTTTGGCCACATTGACCGTCGCGCCAGGCTGGCGCTGCTGGGTCGTGCGCTGGGTCGCCTCGAGTCGCGGTATTGGTTCCGCAGTCGAGGAGGCGCGGTGGTGGCGCAAGTGGCGGTGCAGTTGCATGCACGAAGCATTCGGCGCGCCGGTTGCATGACGCGTGGGCCTGGGCCTCCATGCTGGGCGTGTTGGGAGTCGGAGAAGTGCGCCCACTTGGCGCGGTTGCATGCCGCCTGCATGGCTGCCCGCCCTTTCGCCCGCTGGTCTGGGCAAAAGTGGAGAGCTGCTTGTAACCGCTGGGCGGTTGCACGCACCACGCACGGCGGTTTGGCTTCTTCTGCTCTGGGCCGGCTTGCACGACGTGTGGGACCCAGCCCCCGCGCCGTAGGGGAGGACCTTGGCGCGTGTTGGAGAAGACTCAGCCCACGACGGCTGGGGACGCAAGTAGGGAGAGTCACCTTTAAAAGGAGGGTGACCCTCTTGGAAGGCGACCATGTCTTCGCGCTCCCTTATGCATCGTGTCTTTCCACCTTCCAAGCCCCCGGATGGGGGATACCCGCCGTCTTTCCGCCTCGTCGTTGGAGGAACGCAACTCCGCGGGAGTTGGTACCTTTCAGCCATCGTTCGGCTTCAAGGATTTTCATCAGCCAGCACGGCTGCACCCCTCCGCCGGCGGTCACCCGAGACGGTGACCACCAGCCCCTGGGTGGGGAGAAGCAAGCTGGGCTGCGATCTTGGTCCCACCCTCAGCTTCAAGGATGTTCATCATCCTCGCTAGGGTGGAGGCCGGGCTGAGCCGGAGCTCTACCTCCCGCGCGGGTTCGTGGGCCGGCCTCTCCTTCGGCGTTCGAGGGAGAGGGCGCTTACCGGCCCTGCGGGCGAGTCAGACTTCGACAACACGGGGCTGGTCGACGGCGGGCATCGTCAGCCTCAGCGCGTCGGGCTCGTCGGCTTAGCTCCCGGTGCCCCCTCCTGCCGGAAGGCGGCTGCCGCGCCGTGTGCACGGGAGGACCACCCAAGATATCGCGCGCTGCCAGGGTGGCGTTCGTGTTCTGGGGCGGTCCTGCCTTTGCACCGGTACGACGCCTCCACGCGAAGGTCGGTACCCCACTCACCCGGGAGGATCTGAGTGGGGATCTGCCGGAGGGCTGACGGCCCCTGTCGTCGGTGCCGAGGTGGAGGCGGCTCGAGAAGTCCCCGTTGCCGACGGGATCACCGCCACCATCCACGCTTCGGGCCTCCGGCTCTTTGTACTTGTCCTCGCCCCTCGAGCGTCGGCATGGGCGAGGGCAAGGTTGCAGCAGCATCCGCCCTGAGGCCCTCGCTGCTGCAGTTTGGCCACCCGGAGCGGGGGTCGTTGTCGTTGCTGCCAGAGCGGACGATGGCGAGCCGCCCGTCGGTCTTCTGTTGCTCCGCAGGCCCACCCATCGAGTGGGGTTGTTCGTACCTATGGAGGTGGAACCGGAGTTCCGTTTGTAATGGCACTTCGAATGCCAGTGTTTTTGTTCTTTGTGGCGGTCGAGGCCTGAACATGTATGTAATTTCGGCACGGAGCCGTGTTTTTTCCTCATTTTCGAGCACTAAGACTCGCCTGTTGGTTGTCTGAACCGCTTCACCAAGCGTGAGTCGCCTCGTGTAAAGGTGACGAGTGAGGTATCCATATCCCGGAGGCATAGGAGTTCCTCGGCTCGGTCAGCCTTGTTGTCCGAGGCTTCCCTTGCTTAGTTAGAGGGACCCCTCGGCCGCTCTTCGATGAGCCGAGGCCAGGGGTAGCGGTGTCAGCGCGAACAGAGGCAGAGTTGGCTCGAAAAGAAGACCTGGTCGGCCGGAGCCTGGCCGGGTCGTCCGTTAGCGGGACCGACGCCGGAATTGATCTGTCGAGGCCTCGGGTCGGGCTGATGTCCTCGGAGGGCAGCTGGCCGAGGCCTCGGGGTGACCGGCCGAGCCGCCTGCTCGGGCCGGATTCTCGGAGAAGACCCTGGCGGCGATGGCCCGGGCTTGGTGATGACGTTGTCCTTCAGAGCGGAGACCCTTGGACCGCGTCGCCGTCCGAGGCTAGGTCGGACCTCGCCGAAGGTGTTGTCGACGCCGAGGGTGCTGCTGCTCCCTTTAGCCGTCAAGATCCGAGCCTGCAGGATCGGATTATCTTGTAGCGTGTGTTTTCAGCGGCCGCCGAGGCCAAAACACACCCTCTCCATGTTGTAAAGCTGCGTCTCCTTTCCTCTTGTTTCGAGTATCTGGACTTTTTTGTCGGTAACAGAATTGTTTGTGCGAGCGAGAGTTGCTTCTCACGGAAGGTGATGAGTGAGGTATCCGTATCCCGGAGGCGTAGGAGTCCCTCGGCTCGGTCGGCCTTGCCGCTTACGCGCACTCTTACCCGTCCATGGGGTTCTATCACCAACGCAGTCGAGAAGGCTCGAAGAATCGCTCCGGCAAAAGAGCTTCCGAACGTGAAGACTTGTTCGGTCCGCGGAATCACTTATCCGAACGTGAGTTACTTATCGCAAAAGGTGATGAGTGAGGTATCCGTATCCCGGAGGCGTAGGAGTCCCTCGGCTCGGTCAGCCTTGGCTGCTTACGTGTACTCCGTCGTTTTCAGGATCCACTTTCGAAGTAGTCGAAAAGCACGAAAGACATTCTGGCAGAAAAGATCTTTTTTCGAGGAAAATTTCGACGCAGAGGGGGTTCCCCCCTTTTAGCCCCCGAGGGAGGGTCGGGCTTTGCCGAGGCAAGGCTGACCCTTCCTTGATGACTAAACTTTGTGTGGGAGCGAGGTATATGAACAACTTGAAAACATCTTAAGGGTAGAAGCGACGTAGTTGTTGGATGTTCCAAGCGTTGTTGTAGACCTCGCCTTGACTGTTGGCCAGCTTGTACGTTCCGGGCTTCAGAACTTTGGCGATGACGAACGGCCCCTCCCAGGGGGGCGTGAGCTTGTGCCGCCCTCGGGCGTCTTATCGCAGCTGAAGCACCAGGTCGCCCACCTGGAGGTCTCGGGACCGGACCCCTCGGGCGTGGTAGCGTCGCAGGGACTGCTGGTACCGTGCCGAGTGTAGTAAGCCTTGTACCGAGCCTCTTCCAGCTGGTCCAGCGAGTCTTCTTGACTAGCTTGGTTGCTTTGGTCGGCATAGGCCCTCGTCCTCGGGGAACCGTATTCCAGGTCTGTGGGCAAGATGGCCTCGGCCCCATAGACTAGAAAGAACGGCGTGAAGCCCGTGGCTCGGCTCGGTGTTGTCCTCAGGCTCCAGACCACCGAGGGGAGTTCCTTCATCCATCGCTTGCCGATCTTGTTGAGGTCGTTGTAAATCCGAGGCTTGAGTCCTTGTAGAATCATGCCGTTGGCACGCTCTACTTGCCCATTCGTCATGGGATGAGCCACGGCGGCCCTGTCCACCCGGATGTGGTGATCCTCGCAGAAGTCCAGGAACTTTCTGCCGGTGAACTAGGTGCCGTTGTCGGTGATGATGGAGTTCGGGACCCCGAAACGATGGATGATGTTGGTGAAGAACGCCACCGCCTGCTCGGACCTGATGCTGTTTAGGGGTCGGACCTCGATCCACTTGGAGAATTTGTCGATGGCGACCAACAGGTGCGTGCAGCCCCCGGGTGCCTTCTACAAGGGGCCGACGAGGTCCAGACCCCACACAGCAAAAGGCCAGGTGATGGGTATCGTCTGCAGAGCCTGAGCGGGCAGGTGGGTCTGCCTTGCGTAGAACTGACACCCTTCGCAGGCGCGGACAATTCTAGTGGCGTCGACCACCACCGTTGGCCAGTAGAAACCTTGTCGGAAAGCATTTCCGACAAGGGCTCGAGGTGCTGCGTGGTGGCCGCAAGCCCCCGAGTGTATTTCTCGGAGGAGTTCCTGACCTTCGGTGGTGGAGATGCATCGCTGGAGGATGCCTGAAGGGCTGCGGTGGTAGAGCTCCTTCCCTTCTCCCAGCAAGACGAACGACTTGGCGCGCCGCGCCAACCGCCGAGCTTCGGCTCGGTCGAGGGGTAGCTCTCCTCGGTGGAGATATTGCAGGTACGGGGTCTGCCAGTTTTGATCAGGCGTGACCCCGCTTTGCTCCCCCTTGACGTGCAGCGTCTCGCCCTCGGGGGCCGAGGGTACCTCGGCCTGAACCGAGGGTGCCTCGGGCCGAGCCGAGGGTGCCTCGGACTGTGCCGAGGGTACCTCGGGCTGGGCTGAGGGTGCCTCAGGCTCGGGCGTGTCGTCGATCTTGACGGAGGGTTGATGCAGATCTCGGGAGAAGACGTCCGGGGGAACCGTTGTTCGCCCCGAGGCTATTTTAGCCAGCTCATCCGCAGTCTCGTTGTAGCGCCGAGCGATGTGGTTGAGCTCGAGCCCGTAGAACTTGTCTTCCAGGCGCCGAACCTCATCGCAGTAGGCCTCCATCTTTGGGTCGCGGCAGTGAGAGTTCTTCATGACTTGGTCGATGACGAGCTGCGAGTCACCGCGAGTGTCGAGGCATCGGACCCCTAGCTCGATGGCAATCCGCAACCCGTTGACCAGAGCCTCGTACTCAGCCACATTGTTGGACGCCGGGAAATGGAGGCGTAGCACGTAGCGTAGGTGCTTCCCGAGGGGCGAGATGAAGAGTAGGCCTACGCCGGTCCTGTCTTCATCAGCGACCCGTTGAAGAACATGGTCCAGAGCTCCGGTTGGATCGGAGCGGTTGGTAGCTGGGTGTTGACCCATTCAGCCACGAAGTCCGCCAAGACCTGGGATTTGATGGCCTTCCGAGGGGCGAACGAGATTGTTTCGCCCATGATTTCCACCGCCCACTTTGCAATCCTACCCGAGGCCTCTCGGCAATGGATGATCTCCCCCAGGGGGAAGGATGACACCACAGTTACCGGATGAGACTCGAAGTAGTGTCGCAACTTCCGCCGTGTCAGGATCACCGCGTACAACAGCTTCTGAACTTGTGGGTAGCGGATCTTGGTTTCGGACAGTACCTCGCTGACGAAGTAGACTGGCCTCTGAACGGGCAATGCATGCCCCTCTTCTTGCCTCTCGACCACAATCGCGGCGCTAACCACCTGAGTGGTCGCGGTGACGTAGACCAAGAGGGCTTCTCCGGCAGCTAGGGGCACCAAGATAGGCGCCTTCGTGAGGAGCGCCTTCAGGTTCCCGAGGGCTTCCTCGGCCTCAGGGGTCCAAGTGAAGCACTCGGCCTTCCTTAAGAGGCGGTACAGAGGTAGACCTCTTTCGCCGAGGCGTGAGATGAAGCGGCTCAGAGCCGCGAGACATCCCATGACCCTCTGTACGCCTTTCAAGTCCTTGATGGGCCCCATGCTGGTGATGGCTGCGATCTTCTCTGAGTTGGCTTCGATGCCCCGCTCGGAGACGATGAACCCCAAGAGCATGCCTCGGGGCACCCCGAAGACACACTTTTCGGGATTGAGCTTGACACCTTTCGCCTTGAGACATCGGAATGTCACTTCAAGGTCGGAAAGGAGGTCGGAGGCTTTCCTCGTCTTGACTATGATGTCATCGACGTAGGCCTCGACCGTGCGGCCAATGTGTTCGCCGAACACATGGTTCATGCACCGCTGGTACGTCGCGCCCGCATTCCTCAAGCCGAACGGCATGGTGACATAGCAGTACATGCCGAAGGGTGTGATGAAAGAAGTCGTGAGCTGGTCGGACTCTTTCATCCAGATTTGGTGATACCCTGAGTAGGCATCGAGGAAAGACAAGGTTTCGCACCCAGCAGTGGAATCCACGATTTGATCGATGCGAGGCAGAGGGTAGGGAACCTTCGGACATGCTTTGTTCAGACCAGTGTAGTCTACACACATCCGCCATTTTCCCCCTTTCTTTCTCACAAGCACAGGGTTGGCAAGCCATTCGGGATGGAATACCTCTTTGATGAACCCTGCCGCCATTAGCTTGTGGATCTCCTCGCCTATGGCTCTGCGCTTCTCCTCGTCGAATCGGCGCAGAGGCTGCTTGACGGGTCGGGCTCCGGCTCGGATGTCCAGCGAGTGCTCAGCGACATCCCTCGGTATGCCGGGCATGTCCGAGGGACTCCACGTGAAGACGTCGGCGTTCGCGCGGAGAAAGTCGACGAGCACTGCTTCCTATTTGGGATCGAGCCCGGAGCCGATCCGGACTTGCTTGGAGGCGTCGCTGCTGGGGTCGAGGGGGACGGACTTAACCGTCTCCGCTGGCTCGAAGTTGCCGGCATGACGCTTCACGTCTGGCACCTCCTTAGAGAGGCTCTCCAGGTCGGCGATGAGGGCCTCGGACTCGGCGAGGGCCTCGGTGTACTCCACGCACTCCATGTCGCATTCGAACGCGTGTTTGTACGTGGGGCCGACGGTGATGACCCCGTTGGGGCCCGGCATCTTGAGCTTGAGGTAGGTGTAGTTGGGGATGGCCATGAACTTCGCGTAGCATGGCCTCCCTAGTACTGCGTGGTAGGTTCCTCGGAACCCGACCACCTCGAACGTCAGGGTCTCCCTTCGGAAGTTGGAGGGTGTTCCGAAGCAGACGGGAAGATCGAGTTGTCCGAGGGGCTGGACGCGCTTCCCGGGGATGATCCCATGGAAAGGCGCAGCGCCCGCCCGGACCGAGGACAGATCGATACGCAGAAGCCCGAGGGTCTCGGCGTAGATGATGTTGAGGCTGCTGCCTCCGTCCATGAGGACCTTGGTGAGCCTGACGTCGCCGATGACGGGGTCGACGACGAGCGGGTATTTCCCCGGGCTCGGCACATGGTCGGGGTGGTCGGCTTGGTCGAAGGTGATGGGCTTGTCGGACCAGTCTAGGTAGACTGGCGCCGCCACCTTCACCGAACAGACCTCCCGGCGCTCTAACTTGCGGTGCCGAGCCGAGACGTTCGCCGCTTGCCCACCGTAGATCATGAAGCAGTCGCGGACCTCGGGGAACTCTCCTGCCTGGTGATCTTCCTTCTTGTCATCGTCGCGGGCCCTGCCACCCTCCGTGGGTGGCCCGACTCTGTGGAAGTGGCGCCGAAGCATGACGCACTCCTCAAGGGTGTGCTTGACGGGCCCTTGGTGGTAGGGGCACGACTCCTTGAGCATCTTGTTGAAGAGATTGGCACCTCTGGGGGGTTTCCGAGGGTTCTTGTACTCGGCGGCGGCGACAAGGTCCATGTCGGCGGCGTCGCGTTTCGCTTGCGACTTCTTCTTGCCCTTCTTCTTGGCGCCACGCTGAGTTGACGCCTCGGGGGCATCTTCCGATGGGCGGCCCTGGGGCTGCTTGTCCTTTCGGAAGATAGCCTCAACTGCCTCCTGGCCGAAGGCGAACTTGGTGGCGATGTCCATCAGCTCGCTCGCCCTGGTAGGGGTCTTGCGACCCAGCTTGCTCACCAGGTCGCGGTAGGTGGTGCCGGCGAGGAATGCGCCGATGACATCTGAGTCGGTGATGTTGGGCAGCTCGGTGCGCTGCTTCGAGAATCGTCAGATGTAGTCCCGGAGAGACTCTCCCGGCTGCTGTCGGCAGCTTCAGAGGTCCTAGGAATTCCCGGGGCGCACGTACGTGCCCTGGAAATTGCCGGCGAAAGCTTGGACTAGGTCGTCCCAGTTGGAGATCTGCCCCGGAGGCAGGTGCTCCAACCAGGCGCGAGCGGTGTCGGAGAGGAACAGGGGGAGGTTGCGGATGATGAGGTTGTCATCGTCCATTCCACCCAGTTGGCAGGCCAGACGGTAGTCCGCGAGCCACAGTTCCGGTCTCGTCTCTCCCGAGTACTTTGTGATAGTAGTCGGGGGTCGGAACCGGGTCGAGAACGGCGCCCGTCGTATGGCCCGGCTGAAGGCCTGCGGACTGGCTGGTTCGGGCGAGGGACTCCGATCCTCCCCGCTGTCGTAGCGTCCCCCACGCCTGGGGTGGTAGCCTCGGCGCACCCTCTCATCGTGGTGGGCCCGACGGTCACGGTGATGGTGCTCGTTGCCGAGGCGACCTAGGGCCGCAGGCGCTGTGTTGCGCGTGCGCCCGGTGTAGACCGAGGCTTCCCGCATGAATCGGGAAGTCGCGACATGATGTTCCGAGGGGTACCCCTGCCTTCGGGAGGCGGAGCTCTCGGCCCGCCGGACCGCGGCGCCTTCCAGGAGATTCTTGAGCTCTCCCTGGATTCGCCGCCCCTCGGTGGTTGATGGCTCCGGCATTGCGCGGAGGAGCATTGCTGCTGCAGCCAGGTTCTGGCCGACCCCACTGGATGCGGGTGGCGGCCTGACCCTGACATCGTCGGCGATGCGGTGCTGGAAGCCCTGGGTTAGATGACGCATTTCTTCGGCCGGAGGTTGGCCCGCCCATGCCTGCCCGACGTCCCGGCGGATTGGCTCAAGCGCTCCTGCTCCCTCGTCGAGCCTGGCTTGCACCCCGCGGATTTGCTCGAGCTGTGGGTCGTGACCCCCCGCCGGAATGGGGACCACAGCTAGCTCCCGTGGGATGTCAACGCGAGGCACCGGCCTAGGGAGATCACCGTCCTCCGGCATGCCGAGATGGTTGCCTTCAGAGGGACCCCCTAGATCGACGTGGAAACATTCGCGGCTTGGGCCGTAGCCCTCGTCGCCGAGGCTACGGCTACCGTCGGAACAGTCGGAAAGGCAGTAGTCGCATGCGGTCATGAAGTCCCACATGGCACTGGGGTTTCCAAGTCCGGAGAAATCCCAACAGAAGCTGGGCTCGTCGTCTTCCTCGGACCCAGAGGGCCCGTAGGTCGAGACGTCCATCAGCCGGTCCCAAGGTGACCGCATACGAAACCCTAGAGGGTTCAGACTCGCCTCTACGAGAGCGTCCGCCAAAGCGAAGCCGCTTGGCGGGTCGAGGCTGAATCCAAAGGGCATGAGATGGGAATCGGTTGGTACCTCTTGGTCGACGGGCGGTGATGAAGTCGCGTCAGGGACTGACTACTCCGTCGTCTCATGTACGAGGGTGACGTCCAGCAAGCCTTTCGCGAGCGTGCTGGCGTCGTCCATTTGCTCGGGATTAGCGTGTCGCGGGGAGACGGCGCTCGTCTTCGTTTCAAACGCGAGGTCGACGCCCGGCGCACCCCCCGTTGGGGTGCTGGCGCCGTCGACTCGCTCGACAGCCGACGAGGCACTGCCTCCTGCTTGGCCTTGGTTGCCCTGCCCCCTCCTCCGTCAGCGAGGGAGAGGACAGGGTGAGCTCGAATGTTGTTCTTCCGCCACGCGGGGAAGACATCATCGATTCCGCCGCCGGCGGGCGGGCTGTCGGCCGCCATTGTCGCTGTCGTACGGCGGTGGAAGGAGTATCATGTCGTAGCTGCCGTTGAGGGACATGAACTCAAGACTCCCGAAACGGAGCACCGTCCTGGGTTGGAGAGGTTGCTGGAGACTGCCCATCTGGAGCTTGACGGGAAGCTGTTCGTCAGCACGCAGCAGGCCCCTACCTGGCGCGCCAACTGTCGGCGTTTCGAGACCGGGGGGTCCCTGGGATGATGAGTGAATGTCGCCACGTGCCCCAGCCCAGATGGGTCGGCGCGAGGCCGAGCGCGAAGGGGGGAGAAAGGTGGCCGGAGATGGGCAAGAGGGAGAGGTGGAAATCCCGCGGCCTTCGTGTTCGTCCCGCGCCCAGGTCGGGTGCGCTTGCAGTAGGGGTTACAAGCGTCCACGCGGGTGAGGGAGCGAGCGGCCTTACGCGAGCGCCTGTCTCGTCCTCGTCCCCACGTGGCCAACCTCCTCTAAGAGGGCCCTGGTCCTTCCTTTTATAGGCATAAGGAGAGGATCCAGGTGTACAATGGGGGGTGTAGCAGAGTGCTACATGTCTAGCGGAGGAGAGCTAGCGCCCTAATTACACACCATCGTGGCAGCCGGAGAGATTTTGGCGCCCGGTTTGTGTGATGTCGTGGCCGTCGGAGGAGCGCTTGAGCCTGGCGGAGGGACAGCTGTCGGGGCTGTCGAGTCCTTGCTGACGTCCTCTTGCTTCCGTAAGGGGGCCGAGAGCCGCCATCGTCAGGGAGCATGCGGGGCGCCATCATCGCCTATCTGGCGGAGCGAGCCAGATGGGACGCCGGTCTTGTTCCCCGTAGCCTGAGTCAGCTTGGAGTAGGGTAATGATGGCGCCTCCCGTTGACGTGGCCGGCCCGTGCCCTAGGTTGGGCGATGTGGAGGCTCCTCCGAGGTCGAGGTCGAGTCCGTCTTCCATGGTCGAGGTCGAGTCCGAGCCCCTATGTCGGGCGAGGCGGAGGCCGTTGGCTGAGGCCAGGGCGGAGTTCGAGTCCTGGGGTCAGGCGAAGCGGAGTTCGTCGTCTTCTGGGGCTGAGCCCAAGTCCGAGCCCTAGGTCGGGCGGAGCGGAATTCGTTGTCTTCTGGGGCTGAGCCCAAGTCCGAGCCCTGGGTCGGGCGGAACGGAGTTCGCCGTCTTCTGGGGCTTAGCCCGAGTCCGAGCACTGGGTCGGGCGGAGCGGAGTTCGCCGTCTTCCGGGGCTTAGCCCAAGTCCGAGCCCTAGGTCGGGCGGAACGGAGTTCGCCGTCTTCCGGGGCTTAGCCCGAGTCCGAGCCCTGGGTCGGGCGGAGCGGAGTTCGCCGTCTTCCGGGGCTTAGCCCGAGTCCGAGCCCTGGGTCGGGCGGAGCGGAGTTCGCCGTCTTCCGGGGCTTAGCCCGAGTCCGAGCCCTGGGTCGGGCGGAGCGGAGCTTCCTATGGTGCCTGCGGCCGGGCCTGACTGCCTGTCAGCCTCACTCTGTCAAGTGGCACCGCTGTCGGAGCGATGCAGGCGGCGCTGTCTTTCTGTCAGACCGGTCAGTGGAGCGGCGAAGTGACGGCGGTCACTTCGGCTCTGGCTGAGGGGCACGCGTCAGGATAAAGGTGTCAGGCCACCTTTGCATTAAATGCTCCTGCGATTTGGTCGGTCGGTGCGGCGATTTGGTCAGGGTTGCTTCTTGGCGAAGACAGGGCCTCGGGCGAGCCGGAAATATGTTCACCGCTGGAGGGGGGCCTCGGGCGAGGCGGAGATCCTCCGGGGTCGGCTGCCCTTGTCCGAGGCTAGGCTCGGGCGAGGCGTGATCGAGTCCCTCGAATGGACTGATCCCTGACTTAATCGCACCCATCAGGCCTTTGCAGCTTTATGCTGATGGGGGTTACCAGCTGAGAATTAGGAGCCTTGAGGGTACCCCTAATTATGGTCCCCGACATCCGTTGTCGGCTACCGACGCCAGCTCCGACGCGTCCACCGTAGCATGTGTAACACCCATGGTGTTACTGGCACTAAAACTTGAGCATAACATCATGTGCATTGACATGTCATGTTGTTTGTTACACCTAGAATGCATTCACTAGGTAAACTTTCAAAATAAGTTGTGATGATGTGACTTAAGGTGTACTTAATGCTAAGGTAGAGTACTTAACCCTGGAATTAGGATCTATGGATGAAAGTGAAGCCCAAATAAGTAAAGATCTTATAAGCCATGAGAAATGTTCACAAGGTATCACATTGGATGAAATTTAGTGGCACAAAAACCCTAAACTACTCAAAACCCTAAAAGAAACCTAGAAAACCCTAATTGGAACCCTAGGGGGGTAAATGTAAATTCTAGGTACTTTTGGACCAAAGTGCAAATGTCAAAGTGATAGAACACCACAAACCAAGTAACTTTTACATTGGACGATTTTCAAGCATTATGGAGGAATTTGGACTTATTTGCAAAAGTACCCCATGAACACTATAGCGTTAAGTATGAATTTCAGTGAAATGAGGTTAACTTTGGAGCTTTATATGTCTAAATCTACAAGGATTTTGCCCTAGGTCAACACATCAAATTTGTAGAGCTATGATAGGGGTATAACTTTGCTTAAGTGACTGAGCCTTGATGCTATACAAAAATTGGAGAAAAATGGGCAGAAATTCTGGCTGCCAGTCAGTCCTGAGACTGAATCTGGACTAAGAGTGAGTTCTGAGAAACTTCAAAGTTGATTTAAGCCTAATCAAGTGAGTAAATGACCCAAGTTCCTATGGTAGAATTGGAGCTGGTATATTGGAGATTAACTTTGTTAAAGATAGATTAGGGAGTTTCCACATAAAAATTTATGAAAAACATCTCTGAAGTTGCTCTGTCAGGCGCTCTAATGAACGGTTTCGATGGTACAGTGAATGAATATGATCAGGTGCAGTGTATCCTGCCGCTGGTGATCCCGCGCCGCGATCCTCGCTGGCGCTATGATTCGTGCCCAAGGGCGCGCGGATAACGACTCAGGGTAAAAGATCTTGCGCCAGGGATGAAGTTGGAGCGCTGTGGCCGCCCTATCGTCGTGCCCACTTACGCCGCGACGTGGCCGGACGATCATCGCCATGGCTGCCGCCGTTCACTCGGTCACGCCACGCCTTAGGCTGTTTTACCACGTCACAGTAGATCGCTGTAGATAGCCCCTCTGACGCCGAGGACTTAGCCCAGTGAATGCCACGTTGAGCGGCCTCCGGTGACTCCTCCACTTTCTCACCGTAAGCTCTTCTCCGTCCAAATTCGTCGTACTCGCGGTCGCTCTCTATAAATTGAGCATTCAGCGTGCTTCGTTAGCTTGTTACGCACCCAGTGCATCGCTCCTCACCTCCGATTACTCACCATAGCCTGAGCAATCGCGATTTTCCCCAATTCGGTTCTCCACACCGCCGTGAGTCACCACGCCATGGACCACCGTCTCTAGGTCCACTCTCGCCCTCCTCGCTCTCGTTTTAGTACCCTTGCACGCTAGGAATGCTTGTCGGCTCGACCAATTGAGCTAGATCGCGCTTAATCGCCGGGGACGCCTCGGTGTTCTCCGTCGTTGTGGGCAGAAGAATTCCATGTCGGATTAGTACAATTGGTGGAGGGATTAGGGTCGCCAAGGGTGGAATTAGGTGTCAACTAAGTTAGAACCCCGATCATTGCGTATCTCGGCCGATACAAGTTCGCCGGAGGGCGCGCTCACCGCCGTTCACCATCTTGGACCTGGCATTGTGAAGAGAGAAAAGTGCGAGGGCTTAAGTGTGAATGTCAGTGAAATGCGTGAATAGTGCCGCGACTTCTTTACAGATTGTTCAAATTACTAGGGGCCTCTGTGCATGATGGTCCGCACGGGCGCGCGAGGGCACGGGTTTCCCCCGTTGGTGGGCCGCCTGGGATGGTTTCAGCCCATTACTATTCATCATTTTCCCTTTTCTTTTTCTACCAGGCTTAGGGAATTTGTAGAAAATTTTAGAAATGTGATAAAAATATGAGACCAATTTTATTAGACTCCTAAATTCCTCTAGTATTTAATAAAAATAGTTCCAAGATTTTTAGTCCCAACTATGAATTATTTAGTATTTAAAAGGGCATAAACCTAGACTTTTGGAATTTTAGAAATTATTTGATAACTCCAAAAATCTCCAAACTTTTTGGGTAAGTTTAATTTGGTAATTAGATCCTATGGGTGAAGTTTGACATGTTTTGGACATTGTTTGACCCCCAAACCCAAAACCCTAGCTTTCTAGGTAATAGTTACCTTATCCTAGTGAAGTACTGACTCAGAAAACCCTAGTGTCCCTGGTGTACCGTGAAGGAAAGTTGTATTCAAGATACAACTTGATGTATCTCTATTATAATTGCATATTCATAGCATCATATGAGCATTCATGAATATGTATGGTTATGTATAGAAAACGAAGAAGAAATAAGTGTCGAAGAAGAAGAGACTTCACCACCAACTGAGACTCCACCTGTCAGGAATTGTTTTTATTTTGATCTCTGTGGAACAGATCCTGGATCCCCTACAACACAAGGCAAGCCACGGTGCATTTACCTTTTTCTTTGTGATTTTAAACTCTTTATCACTTGAATGATGCATTAGGTGATAGGAGTTGGGTGTTAAGCCAATTGCTGCATTTCCTTCCTTAGAATTATTTCCCCTTCCTTGAATACCTGTTTTGTTAAAAAGTTTTCTGATGCTTAGTCTTGCTCTAGAAAACAAAAATGTTTTGGTTTTAACAAAAGATGATGCTTCAGATGGAATGGGATGTTTTAAAAATTAAAACTTGATGGTGGATCCATCATGGCCGTGATGGGTTCAACCTCAGACAAGATGTACCTCTGCCAGCTACCAAACTTTGGGATTTTAAATGATAAAGCTGAGACCGGGCGGGTGACTTGCACGAGAAGGAAGTCTCGGTGTAGTGTCTCCGTCTGAGTCGATTAAGGACCGTATTGATGTAGGCTTGATGATGGAGGACCTTTTAACTGGCCACATGCCTCGTCATGGGTAAGCTTTTCCTCGGGCAGACTAATACCAGAAAGGCCAACACGCAATGGGAGTAGAGAGATGGCGAGAGTAGCGTGTACCCTCCGTGGCAAGAGGCTGGACGATGGTGTATCTGTGCTCTCGGTTGGCGTGAACCCGGTCTGGTCTTAAGAAACCCGATGGCGAGTTGACATATGCAAGGGTTAAGTGCTACATATGTCGTGTGGTTGGAGATCCCCAGCTAGGTATTAATCAATTCGGATCGCCGTTACTTCTCGGACATGAAGACTTGGTCACTGACTTACATCTAGCATTCCAGTGAACTAAAGGGTGATAAAAAGATGGCTAGTGCAGGTCAAGTGCTTGAACTAGTGTAGAAAGAACTCTATCTACAGGTAATGACTTAACTTGCTAATAAAATTGGATTTTTTAAGGATCCACTATTAGTAAGCATTTCCGCAATCAGAGTCTTTGAATCTTGAATAAGCCTTACCTTGACTCCCTCAAGCCAGCATACCCTTGAGAGTCTTTTCTTTTGTCGGGTAAGACTTGCGAAAGTACACTCCGTACTCAGGGTTTTCGAACCCATGTTGTTGTAGGTGAGAAAACAACAGACTTTTGCTGTTTTTGTTCAAAGGTGGTACCCAAGGAAGAGCCCCAGCAGTGAAGTCGCGGGAGGATGTTGACCTCCCACTTTTTAAACAATAAACTTGTGTGCGGGAGGGTGTTTAGCCTCCCTGGTCTGTAATAATAATACTACTTATGCACTCTTAGTACCCGGTGTTGTAATAATAATACTCTCTCTATATATTGGATGAATGTAAATTAAATTATTGTAATTTGCTTCCGCTTATTCTTTCCTCTAATGTGATGTAATATTTGCTTGACGGGTGAAACGCACTTGGGCGGAATGATGAAGATACAGTACCGAACTTGTCGAGTGATTATGTGTACCTACAGGGTTGTCCATGGTCCTTAGGACAAGGACAACTGTAGATGAGCCTAATACCTTGGAAGGTTCCGTCACACACAACCACTGAGTGCGAGTGCTCTACCATTGGGTGAAGCCCCTAGCCCAAAGGGCCCTAGATCCAGCCACGAAGACGGAGAACTCAGGGCCCCAAGCCAGCGCAACCGCCCCTACCAAGGTCGACACCACCGCCACAGCCTCCAGTAGAGCTGGGCATTCGGGCTAACCCGAAAATTCGGGTCGAGCTTTTCTAAATTTCGGGTATTTATAAATGGTACCCGAACATAGACTTCATATACTGGGTACACAAATATTTAGGTACCCGAATTTTTCAGGTTCAAGTTCGGGTAGCCCGTTCTACCCAATTTTAAGCCAGTCTTATATGCTAGTTTGCTTAAAAAAAGAAGCTAGCTATGTTCATTTTGGCAGCAAACACCAAACAACACAATATTTAATATAAATATAGAACAAAAACCAGGTGACCAAACAACACAACATTTCATATAAATAAGCAAAGTGCTTCCTGTTTTAATTTTACATGGCAAAAACTGACCACCGATCACACACAAGTCAGTAAGTCACACATGTTTGCACTAATCACACACTGACTCCAGTACTCGAGTGTCCACACAACACACATCACTGATCAGTGATCACACACCCTTCACAGTTCACAGTCATAGCAGCACAACGACACAACCTGCAACCAGCATAGCAGGCTAGCAGCACAACCTGCAACCGAGCAGTTCACACCCTTCACAGTTCACACTTCACACACAACCTGCAACTAGCAAAGCAGCCGAGCGCAAGCTAGCAACGACAGCAAGGCAGCACGCCAGCAACAGCCACGAGCATCAACTGTTGAAGACTTGAAGGCGAGCAGCAACAACAAGGCAGCAGTAAGCCAGTAAGGTGAGGGTGGGCAGCAGCCAGCATCAGGAAAAAGGAGCCTGGGGGTCGGACTGTCGGAGGCGAGGAGGCTGTCCTGGAACCGAAGTGCCTGTCAGGACCATGATTGATACTCAGGTATAAGTGAGTGGTGATTCGGTATTATGCAGTGATTAGTAGTGGGCCTGATTAGGTCGGTTGTTGCTTGGGCCCTAATGGCATTGTAATAGATCTATAAATACCGGATCTAGTGGTACTGTAAGGACCCATGAAATGAATAACAGAAATCCACCACAAACTCACCTAGGAAACTTACCTGGTATGCTTGCCCGTTGAACTCATCTGAGTTCATCCCCTATGCCGCGGCTCACGTCTGGGAGGCGGGCGCTCCCTTGTCCACGAGACGTGACAGTTGGTGTCAAATTCAGGCGATCGCTGTCGGAGGGAGCCTCGTCGTCATCTTTGCGTGGGGGGTCAAGCGTGGGCGATCGGCATTCTTCATCACGGCTCTAGTTGCCAAACCTTCAGTTCAGACTCGCTTCATTCTGGAAGCGATGGCAAATCATGATCGAACCTCACAAGACAACTGGTCTCGGGTTATGGAGAGATTGGACGATGTGTGCGTTCGGTTGAAGGACGTGGAGAAGGTGCAGCAACAGTTGGTCGTGCGCCCGGATTTGGCGGCAACTGTGGCCGAACAAGCAGCTACTGATCGGGTAGTGTTGAGTCAAAAATTGGAGGAGACTGGTCGTGTGGTGGCTCAAATGCGCCTAGAACAAATGGGGAAGGAGTTGGGAGGATCATCTGATGCATCTCAAGAGTTGGGTGGACAACAACAGCATATTCCTCAAACTTTCAGGGCTAATCAGGAGAAGGGTGATCCAGTGCATGGTGGTAATGGCGGCATGCATGGGTTCCAGGGCGAACCTCGACCACATGGAGATTACCATCATCAGGTATTGCCCAAGTTGCCTTTTCCCAAGTTTTCGGAGGGGGATCCTTTGGTATGGTTGGACAAATGTTTGGAGTCTTCGTTGAACTTGGAGCAGACTGCACCTCAATGGTAGCAGTTTCACAAACTGCGACATGGTTTTGGTGGTTGGCAAGAATTCTCTGCTGCAGTGATTTTGAAATTTGGGGTTGACGCTTATCCTAGGGCCTTACGAAGATTGATGGAGTTAAGACAAACTAATAGTCTGGACCAATATGTTAAGGAGTTTGATCAAGTTCGCTACAGAGTAGCTGTACACAATTCACAGTACGATGATGTTATGACCGGCATCCTCTACACCAGGCGTAGGGACATTAGTGGCTAAGAGGGCTAAGGCCCACGACCAGGCCAAAGGCCACATGCGGGCTAGGAGATAAGCTAGGATAGATTAAATAAGGATTAGCTAATAAAAAGGATAGATTATCTCTAGTTAGTTGGATAAAGATTAGAAGAGATCTCATAACTCTTATTCTTAGATCAGATACGCATCAGCTGGGATATAAATACTTGTAAGAGGTCATCTGCGGAATTAAGCAGAATCAGATTATTCTGGCTTCCCTGAGGGAGCCAGGGGTTGGAATCAATCTCTCTTACCTGAGCAGCCTAGGTCAGCCACGGCGCCCCAGCACCGCCGCCCCATCTCCCTCCCGCAGCTGTTCATCCTTACAGGCTAAGGGAGATCCCTGGTAGGATCCACAATGCTACCAATTTGGTACCAGAGGCCTTCAATCCTCCGGCCACCATGAGTTCTTCGTCGCAATCCCCACCGGCCTCCATGACCACCGCGCCTCTAGTCACCACGCCACACACCGCGCCACCCTCCACCGCCGACGGTACGGTATCGTCATAGATAAAGTCGTGTTTTGGTCATTAACAGTCGTTTGGAAGGGTCCCGATGGCGTATGACATCAGCGCTGACGTGGCTAGTGACGTGGCAGCTGACGTCAGCGCTGACGTGGCTAGTGCCGTGGCAGCTGACGTCAGCGCTGACGTGGCATATGTTTTATTATATGCCACCAGTTTGGTCACAGATGTGTTGAGAATAATTTTATTGGAAATTGCAAAAGATACTAGAATAGAGGAATGAGCACACAATTCCATATTCCATAGATGAATACAATTAGTATTCCAGTGAGCATACAAACTAAGTGGACAACACTAAACTCAGTTCACAGCATCACCACTTGACTTCACATTTCAGTTGAGTTTGCACAAACATAACAGCATATAATAAAAAGTTGACACCACGAGCAACTAGAGTTTTTGGGTACCCTCATGTCAAAGAACAGGCCAAACACATCAGCTCTGACCAGCGACCCTCATGTCGAGGAAGAAGAGTTACCATGCAAGGACAAGAGCTTCTTGATGAGCACATTGGTCTCCTCCATCTCCTTGCTGTTCTTCTCTGTTATCTTCTTGTACTCCTCCAACTCCCTTTGTGTCCTCGCCTGCTGTTTCTCAGCTTCATCACATTTCTTCCTGAGCTGGTCGAGTTCACCTTGAACAGCAGCCGTCGCTTCAGCTGCAAGTTGTTCCCGAAGCTCACTTTGATTTGATGATGATGCCTTGGAGGATGCCGACGTTTTGATGCCAACGCTCTTCAGGAATTGGTGTGAGCTGCTCTGGGACATCACCTTGGACACAAGGTGCACACTAGATGCTGGCATCTCACCTTCAGCAACAGGTTCAGCCCTCAAAGCCTCCATATGAGACTGAAATATCATGGACAGAAAACAGTTACATGTTAATGCTAATGAGCAACAACAAGATGCCAATTGTTAGTTATTGCAATAATTTGAGGCATGTAGTGATGACAAATTATAGCAGATTTGTCGCTGACAATAATGTGAAAACAGTTACTGAAATATATAGTTTCTGAAAATTAAAAACTGATAAGATGCGACATCTAGTGATGACACTTGGGGCTGTGTCCCACTTTACCAAAAAACTACGGCCCATGTAGGCCAAGGATCCCATGCCGTGAAGTGGTGTGTACACGTGGGGCGTTTTTTTACTAAAACTCATCTGTGTCCAATTTATTTCATCATTACGTCAGCCGATCAAGGCAAATTAGCGATGACGATATCAAATCTAATCTGTGACGAACTTGTTGCGTCCAAAATTTGTGTCTATGACGTTCCTTTCATTTTCGTCATTAATATTCAAGTCTAATCTTCGTCACATGTAATTGTTCACGAAGATGTAAATTTGGTCATAGAAATGTATCAATCTGTGACTGAAGTCACCAGCGTCACGAGAAAATCGTCACTGATGATCACAATCTTACAAGTGATCGCCGTCTGTGGCGAGCGTGATAATGTCGGCTTCACTGCAGCCGGCCCTAACAACGACATCTGTACCGCTGCATCAGCTGCAGATCCTGCGCTCGCCGTCGGAGATCCCAGCATGGGCGCGGGGACCTGAACCGTCACCAGTCTTTTCGACGACACCATCGATCACCATCGTCATGCCGCAGCCACCACCAGGCATCCTGTACGGGGGGGGGGGGGTGTGGATGGGACCCTCTTTTCTCCCCCCACCACGACGCCTCATCCAGGCAACCCCGGGCATGACAGGGCTGTCACGAATCCAATCCCGCCAAAATTCTACAAGCTGGAGTTCACAACGTATGACAGCACCGAGGACCCCTTGAACTAGCTCAATCACTGTGAGTAGTTCTTTCGTGGCCAGAGGACGCCGGCCACAGATCGCATGTGGCATGCATCCTATCATCCTCGTGGCTCGGCTCAGACATGGTACTACACCCTGGAGCAGGACACCGGGATGCCGACATGGGAGCGCTTCAAAGAGCTAAGCCACCTACAGTTTGGGCCTCCCGTCCGATTCATGCCTCATGGAGCTTGATCGGCTACAGTTCCGCACGACGGTACAAGAGTTCACAGAGCGGTTCAACATCGTCCACTGCCACGTGTGCAACCTCGACGCAGTTCAGAAGGCGGAGCTGTTCGTGGGGGGCTTACCAGACCACATCCGCATCGATGTGGCCTTGCGCGCACCCCAGGATCTTCATACAGTGGTCTACTTGGCCCGTGCCTTCGAGCTACGCGCCAACAGCCTCATGGCGCAGTTTCCAACGGGCCCCAGCGCGTGGCACGGTAGCAGTAGCGGGTCACCTAGGCCCCGACCACATCGAGCGGCGCTCCACAGTCGGCCGTGGCTGCCCTGCCACCGATCCGATAATTTCATCGCCTCATGCCGGCAGAGCAGCAGGAACACTGTCGCCAAGGCCTATGCCTCAACTGCGACGAGCCCTATGTCAGAGGCCGCCAGTGCTAATGGCTCTTCTACTTGGAGTCGAGTGACTTCGACATGGAGGAGGACGCCGCAGTCGACACTGCACTGAACACCACGCCAGACGACGACCTGTCGCCACAGGACGTCACTGCGGCCACTGCATGTGTGGTCTCTCTCCATGCACTCATGGGCATTCATATGGAGAACATGATGATCATGCCCGTGGTGCTCAAGGGCGCGCGCTTCCTGGCTCTCCTCAACACCGGCTCCACCCATAATTTTCTGCAGGGCGCCGCGATGACCCAACTCAGCCTCACCCCGCTCGGGGGCGACCAGCTGCGGGTCATCGTGGCCAATGGGGATCACCTTCAGTGCGCTGGGATTGCGCGCCACGTGCCCATCTCCATCATAAGCGACGAGTACACCATCTCCTACGTCGGCATCGACTTTGGCTGCTTCGACTTCATCCTTAGCGTCGACTTCCTCCGCACCCTTAATGACATCACGTCGAACCTAGAGATTATGACGCTAGCCTTCCAGCGTGACGCTCGCCGCATCATGTGGAACGGGGTCCAGGGCAAGGAGGCGACGTATACGACGACACCGACTGCGGGCGTGGCAGTGGCCGAGCCACAATAGCCACTATTGGACGGACTACTTCAGCAGCACAGCGCCATCTTTGAGGAACCGCGCGGTCTTTCACCCGCGCGACCGTACGACCACCACATCCACCTGTTGTCCGGCACGACACCTATAGCCATGCGCCCGTACCGCTACCCCAGCTCCAGATTGATGAACTGGAGCACTAGTGCGCGGCGATGCTGGCACAGGGGCATCATTCGCCCCAGCATGTCTCCATTCTCCGCACCGGTGCTCATGGTTCGCAAGGCGGACAAGATGTGGCGCTTCTGCATCGACTACATGCCCTAAACGCTAAGATGTCGAAGGACAAATTCCCGATCCCGGTGGTTGATGAGCTCTCTGATGAGCTACATGGCGCCCACTTCTTCACCAAGTTCGACCTCTGCTCAGGGTACCACCAGGTGCGGATGTGGCCCGACGACATCGCCAACACGGCGTTCCACACCCACCATGGCCACTATGAGTTCTTGGTCATGCCCTTCGGCCTCTCCAATGCGCCGGCAACATTTTAGGCGCTTATGATCGACGTGCTGCTGTAATACCCTAAAATCATGTTTAGGCAAATTAGGAAAATGTACAAGATCGAAATACTATGAAGCAAAAGACTAATGAAATGAGCCCCGAGGAGTAAAACAATCCTTTTATTTAAAACTTATACTTTGAAATATTCTCCGAATGAATTTCACCAAAGTGTAGACCAATAAATGTTTCATGATCATTTATGAATATATAATAAACATTTGAATTGATTACTTATTTTATTTAAAGAATGGTAGGAAAATGGATCCCTAATCATTTAATGATGTGGTCTGATGTCTATTAAGTCATATGTTAAAATATTCTAACTTAGAGAAATGGGGATAGCAATAATAAATATTCATCATGCTAGAGTTTTCTTGTTTGCGCATTAAAACTCGAACTTAAAATTGAAACAAATTTGAACTTAGTTTTGAATTAAATAGAAATTGAGGTAGAAAATATAATCAGAAAAGAAGGAATGAGACAGTCCCGCGTCGGGCCGTTTTCTCCTGGCAGCCCACTCCTCTTCTTGACTATAGGCCCAACAGACGTCACGTGCCATCCCACTCTATTCCCTTCCCTTTTTTTTCTTTTGTGCCAATGATGTGTGGTCCCCACCTATCAGATCTATCCTCTATCGCATGTGTCCAGAGTAACAGAACTTCCATGATTTGCTCGTGTTTCTCGGCCACCGGAATTTCCTAACCAAAGTTTGCATGCTCGGACTCTAGTTCTGTGTATAAAACCTGGGCATCGCTACCTGGGTTCGTCGGTTATTGGGCCCGTGGCCTCGCCGTCTAGCTGGCACCATCGCCACCTCGTCGCCGTGAGCAGAGATCCACGCGCGCCCCCCCACCACGAACCAGGACAGTGGAATGTTGGGCCGCCATCGCGACCCCTCGCCCGTGTCCTCGGCGTAGGCTGGGCGGTGCTGTTGGAGGGCAGCCTGAGCGCCACACGCTTGGCTCCATCCTTCGGTTCGCGCTCACGCCGCCTGGGCACTCGTGCTCGTCATCATCATCTCGACGGGGCGCCGCTTTGCTATGTTGGTCGCGGCTCTGGTCCGCACCTCGCCAGGATCCAACCCCAAGCTGCCGCGACCATCCATGGTTGGCTCCACCGAGCTGTGCTCTTGGGGCCTTGGTTCTGACCGTGTTGTTCCTCGATGGACAACCCCTGCACGCTGGGATTTCCTCATCAGGGCAGAAACTCGGTTGTGAAGCTCGCGGGTCGCCGCAGACTCCCTCTTTCCCGCCCCACACTGACTCATTTCCATCGACTGCATGGTCATCGAGTCCATCCAGCCGCGTCCGCCCAATAGTTTCAAGCTGGAAATTCGCACCGAAAGCTCCGTGGCCGGATCAGATTTCTATGATGGGGTTGCCACCGCGGGTGCCAGGCTCTACCTCGCTCAACGGACAGAGAGGGAAGATGGTACGCTCACTGTCCGATTCGGATTCTGTGGAGGAGATTAGACTAGTAGGGTGATGTGGTGTGTGCCATTAGATCTAGATCGTGCGGCTCGATGGCTGATCAGGGTATTTTAAATCTGGGTCGTTAGTGGTCGATCGGACGACTGGAGCTGCATACCGGTTCGGTGTAGTTTGAATCTAATCTGATCCGCTCGATCGTAATCCAACGGCCCACTATCATCGATACCCCTTCGCCGTTATTTTTATCTAAAGAACCCCTTCAGATTTAGAGTTTCAACCCGCCATCCACGCGGGGTGAATATGAGTCTTGGAGAAATATACGATTTAGCCCCTGGTCTTTCGCATAATAGTAACCCTAGTTCAATCAGAGAATGAAAAGGATAAAACATTTTAGAAAAATGATTTTTAGTTTAGAAATAAATCCATAAACTTGTTTAATCCGTATTTAATTCATTCAAACTCCAAATTGACCCATTCCAGTTTCTATAATTTTTTAGCCATGAAACTTGAAATAAAATTGTTCATTTGGATTAATCTATTCTAAGCACTAAATAATTTCAGAAATTCATAACTTAATAACCGTAGCTCCGAATTTAGTGGTTCTTGTTTCTACGATTTCGTAGCAACGCGTAGATTATTATTAGGCTGTTTATTCTTATGTTTGGTGTGATGTTAATTTTGCCTATACCATGCTTGTTTGTATTGCTACGACTAGCGCGAGGTTACGAGTCACCTGAAGATCATCCTGGTACCTGGAATCTCAAGTCCCAGGCAAGTTGTGCCCTTGATCACTTCTTTTTACCCAACCATGTTCTGATTAATCATAATGATCTGCAAAGGTTAATTTTGATGGGACCTAATAGGTTACCCTAGTTTGTCCATCTCTATACCTTGTTTACCACTGAACTTTTTGGGTAGTACTTGCTAGTGCTTTATGTGGTTTTGGGTATGAAGATACATTATTCATGATCACACTTTTATTATCTGTTTATTATTACTGTTCATGATAAGATCATTATGTTAATTAGAACATGGAGCGACCACCCGGGAAAACAGTGCTACCATAAGGGTTTATGGACGCCCTTGGCTGATTAATTATGAAAGCTAGTGGAAGACTACCTTACCCGAAAGGGCAAGGGCAGCAGGGGAGTGGTCAGTGTAGGGAGGTCCTTGGGATGATTTTGCTGCGATGGCGATCATGCGAGGGATCCCTGCATTGGAGCTTCCTATAAACTATAGCGGGTTTTCTGAAGCTAGTGGAACTTTGTAAAGGCCTCGTAGTGTTACCCTACCTCGCCTCCTCGGTAGAGGTGTATGGGAAGTCGCGATCCCTTGGCAGATGGGTAACATGACTTGTGGGTAAAGATGTGCAACCTCTGCAGAGTGTAAAACTGGTATACTAGCCGTGCTCACGGTCATGAGCAGCTCGGACACTCACATGATTAAATTATGGAACTTAAACTCAATTTGTCATATGCATTGCATCGCAGGTGAGGTTGTTACTTTTGTTCTACTACTTAATTGGGTTGGTATTTACTTATACTTAGTAATTGCTAATAAAATTTTGACCAACTTTAAAAGCAATGCTCAGCTCTAACCATCCTCTTTGGTAAGCCTTACACTTCACGTGAGCTCCCACCTTTGGCGAGTTCATGCACATTATTCCCCACAACTTGTTGAGCGATGAATGTATGTGAGCTCACTCTTGATGTCTCACACCCCCCACAGGTTAAGAACAGGTACCACATGATGAGGCGCTTGGAGGATGCTGCGATGTGTTCGTGAGAGATCTAGGCCGTCGTCTCCCAGTCAACTTTGGGTTGCTAGACCGTTGTCTCCTTATAATGTAATTATTTATTTTGTATAGAACTCCTATTATATAGTAAATATGTGACATTCGATCCTATGCCATGATTCATCATATGTGTGAGACTTGGTCCCAGCACACCTGGTGATTATGTTCGCGCCCGGGTCTTGGTGCCCCGAAATACGGGTGTGACAGAAGTGGTATTAGAGGAATGTTGACTGTAGGACAAAACCTAGATAGAACTGGACAACCATTGTCTACTTACCTCTGCTACTCTGATTCTTTTCTAAACTTATCTTGATCTTTTCTCGTCTATTTCCGCTCTACTCTGATTATTCTTACCTTTTCTTTCCAAAGACAAATGTGGATTTCACACTTTGAAATCTTGTGCCTAAAGTGACCTTTAGGAATAGGAGACCTATTCATAGGAACAAAAACAAAATTGTTTTTGTAGGTATCCATGTGCTTCAATGTTTGTTCTTATGATATTTGTCTGATTTGGATCTTTGATTGAGTGTGATGAGTTGTGGAGTAATGTCCACAATTACACCTGCATATACATACAGGCATAAATATAAATAAATAAAATTCATAAAAAAAACTAGATTATCCTCCATTAAAGTGTATCAATTTTAATAGATCCATCCTATCTTAAAGGGTTCTCTTTTATCTTAATAGATCTGTCTTATCTCGAAAAGATTCTATCCTATCCTAACAGATCTAACTGACCTCAAAAGATTCAACCTTATCTTTATGGATTCATCTTGCCCTAATTAGCATATTTATCCCACTCTAGAATAACAACCATGATCTAATCCAAATTGAGTTACTTAAATAAGTTAGATAATGTTGGCGACAAAAAAATTAGGCCCTAATTCTATAAACATATCTTACCCTAAATTAATACCTTGGTCTAACTCGACCCTAAACAACAACCTAACCTACATCATAGGTTGCCTAATCCAGATATCCCAAAAGCAAAGTAAACTCTGTTCAAACCTACCTACCTCGTGTACCCCGGTTATCCTAATTATATATCCTTAGCCATATGTCCTTAACTCGGATGACAACTCCAAGAAATAAAGGCCAAAGAAGACCAACCACGTCAAAGAAGGATAAGCACCAATTCAGGTCTTCAAAGACCAAGCTGGATCATCAGATGAATCAAGACCCTCTATGCATGATGGAGTCTTCCCTTCCCAAAATCTCTTTCTTGTACTTATCTTGATCTTTTTTACCCCAACTTTCTTACTAATAGCTAAAACATGATTATAAGCTACCCATGCTATCCTTATCACTTAAAAGCAATTGAAAACTAGATACAGACAAATCCTTTTGTATCCCTTTCTTACAAATCTCGAGGACGAGATTTCTGTTAAGGGGGGTAGAATTTGTAATACCCTAAAATCATGTTTAGGAAAATTAGGAAAATGTACAAGAACGAAATACTATGAAGCAAAAAACTAATGAAATGAGCCCCGAGGAGGTAAAACAATCCTTTTATTTAAAACTTATACTTTGAAAGAATCTCCGAATGAATTTCACCGAAGTGTAGACCAATAAATGTTTCATGATCATTTATGAATATATAATAAACATTTGAATTGATTACTTATTTTATTTAAAGAATGGTAGGAAAATGGATCCCTAATCATTTAATGATGTGGTCTGATGTCTATTAAGTCATATGTTAAAATATTCTAACTTAGAGAAATGGGGATAGCAATAATAAATATTCATCATGCTAGAGTTTTCTTGTTTGCGCATTAAAACTCGAACTTAAAATTGAAACAAATTTGAACTTAGTTTTGAATTAAATAGAAATTGAGGTAGAAAATATAATCAGAAAAGAAGGAATGAGACAGTCCCGCGCCGGGCCGTTTTCTCCTGGCAGCCCACTCCTCTTCTTGACTATAGGCCCAACAGACGTCACGTGCCAGCCCACTCTATTCCCTTCCCTTTTCATTTTCTTTTGTGCCAATGATGTGTGGTCCCTACCTATCAGATCTATCCTCTATCGCATGTGTCCAGAGTAACAGAACTTCCGTGATTCGCTCGTGTTTCTCGGCCACCGGAATTTCATCCAAAGTTTGCATGCTCGGACTCTAGTTCTGTGTATAAAACCTGGGCATCGCTACCTGGGTTCGTCGGTTATTGGGCCCGTGGCCTCGCCGTCTAGCTGGCACCATCGCCACCTCGTCGCCGTGAGCAGAGATCCACGCGCGCCCCCACCACGAACCAGGGCAGTGGAATGTTGGGCCGCCATCGCGACCCCTCGCCCGTGTCCTCGGCGTAGGCTGGGCGATGCTGTTGGAGGGCAGCCTGAGCGCCACACGCTCGGCTCCATCCTTCTATTCGCGCTCACACCACTTGGGCACTCGTGCTCATCATCATCATCTCGACGGGGCACCGCTTCGCTGTGTTGGTCGCGGCTCTGGTCTGCACCTCGCCGGGATCCAACCCCAAGCTGCCGCGACCATCCATGGTTGGCTCCACCGAGCTGTGCTCTTGGGGCCTTGGTTCTGTCCGTGGCATTCCTCGATGGACAACCCTTGCACGCTGGGATTTCCTCATCAGGGCAGCAACTCGGTCGTGAAGCTCGCGAGTCGCCGCTGACTCCCTCTTTCCCGCCCCACACCGACTCGTTTCCATCGACTGCATGGTCATCGAGTCCATCCAGCCGTGTCCGCCCAATAGTTTCAAGCTAGAAATTCGCACCGAAAGCTCCGTGGCCGGATCAGATTTCTCCGATGGGGTTGCCGCCGCGGGTGCCAGGCTCTACCTCGCTCAAGGGACAGAGAGGGAAGAAGGTAAGCTCACTGTCCGATTCAGATTGTGTGGAGGAGATTAGACTAGTAGGGTGATGTGGTGTGCGCCATTAGATCTAGATCGTGCGGCTCGGTGGCTGATCAGGGTATTTTAAATTTGGGTCGTTAGTGGTCGATCGGACGGCTGGAGCTGCATACCGGTTCGGTGTGGTTTGAATCTAATCTGATCCGCTCGATCGTAATCCAACGGCCCACTATCGTCGATACCCCTTCGCCGTGATTTTTATCTAAAGAACCCCTGCAAATTTAGAGTTTCAACCCGCCATCCACGCGAGGTGAATATGAGTCTTGGAGAAATATACGAATTAGCCCGTGGTCTTTCGCATAATAGTAACCCTAGATCAATCAGAGAATGAAAAGGATAAAACATTTCAGAAAAATGATTTTTAGTTTAGAAATAAATCCATAAACTTGTTTAATCTGTATTTAATTCATTCAAACTTCGAATTGACCCATTCCAGTTTCTATAATTTTTTAGCCATGAAACTTGAAATAAAATTGTTCATTTGGATTAATCTATTCTAAGCACTAAATAATTTCAGAAATTCATAACTTAATAACCGTAGCTCTGAATTTAGTGGTTCTTGTTTCTACGATCTCGTAGCAACGCGTAGATTATTATTAGGCTGTTTATTCTTATGTTTGGTGTGATGTTAATTTTGCCTATACCATGCTTGTTTGTATTGCTACGACTAGCGCGAGGTTACGAGTCACCTGAAGATCATCCTGGTACCTGGAATCTCAAGTTCCAGGCAAGTTGTGCCCTTGATCACTTCTTTTTACCCAACCATGTTCTGATTAATCATAATGATCTGCATAGGTTAATTTTGATGGGACCCAATAGGTTACCCTAGTTTGTCTATCTTTATACCTTGTTTACCACTGAACTTTTTGGGTAGTACTTGCTAGTGCTTTATGTGGTTTTGGGTATGAAGATACATTATTCATGATCACACTTTTATTATCTGTTTATTATTACTGTTCATGATAAGATCATTATGTTAATTGGAACATGGAGCGACCACCCGGGAAAACAGTGCTACCACAAGGGTTTATGGACGCCCTTGGCTGATTAATTAGGAAAGCTAGTGGAAGGCTACCTTACCCGAAAGGGGCAAGCGCAGTAGGGGAGTGGTCAGTGTAGGGAGGTCCTTGGGATGATTTTGCTGCGATGGCGATCATGCAAGGGATCCCTGCATTGGAGCTTCCTATAAACTGTAGCAAGTTTCTAAAGCTAGTGGACTTTGTAAAGGCCTCGTAGTGTTACCCTGCCTCGCCTCCTCGGTAGAGGTGTATGGGAAGTCGCGATCCCTTGGCAGATGGGTAACATGACTTGTGGGTAAAGATGCGCAACCTCTGCAGAGTGTAAAACTGGTATACTAGCCGTGCTCACGGTCATCAGCAGCTCGGACACTCACATGATTAAATTATGGAACTTAAACTCAATTTGTCATATGCATTGCATCGCAGGTGAGGTTGTTACTTTTGTTCTACTACTTAATTGGGTTGGTATTTACTTATACTTAGTAATTGCTAATAAAATTTTGACCAACTTTAAAAGCAATGCTCAGCTCTAACCATCCTCTTTGGTAAGCCTTACACTTCATGTGAGCTCCCACCTTTGGCGAGTTCATGCACATTATTCCCCACAACTTGTTGAGCGATGAACGTATGTGAGCTCACTCTTGCTGTCTCACACCCCCCACATGTTAAGAACAGGTACCACATGATGAGGCATTTGGAGGATGTTGCGATGTGTTCGTGAGAGATCTAGGCCGTCGTCTCCCAGTCAACTTTGGGTTGCTGGACCGTTGTCTCCTTATAATGTAATTATTTATTTTGTATAGAACTCCTATTATATAGTAAAGATGTGACATTCGATCCTGTGCCATGATTCATCATATGTGTGAGACTTGGTCCCAGCACACCTGGTGATTATGTTTGCGCCCGGGTCTTGGTGCCCCGAAATCCGGGTGTGATAGCTGCGCCCCTACCTGAGACGGTTTGTCCTAGTATTTTTTTATGATATACTGATCTACATCTCGTCGTGGGCGGCGCACCTCCAGCACATCGCCATTGTCCTCACCGCGCTGCGGGCGCATCGCCTCCACCTAAAGCGCTCCAAGTGCTCCTTCGGGGCACCCTCGGTGGCCTACTTGGGCCACATCATCTCCGCGGAGGGCGTGGCCATGGACAATGCCAAGATTACTGCGGTGCACGAGTGGCCGGCACCGCACTCGGCCCGCGACCTTTGGGGCTTCCTCGGCCTCGCTGGCTACTACAAGAAGTTCATCAAGGACTTCGGTGTCATAGCAGTCCCACTCACACGCCTTCTACGACGTGACGCGTTTGTGTGGGACGACGAAGAGACCATTGCGTTCCAGGCGCTGAAGGAGGCCCTCACCATGGGACCGGTCCTTCAGATGCCCGACTTCAACAAACTCTTCATGGTGGACTGCGACGCGTCAGGCATAGGATTTGGCGCTGTGCTCCACCAGGGGGCAGGGCCCCTGGCATACTTCAGTTGGCCTTTCACAGCCCGTGTTGGAACTTGCTCTCTTGGTCAAGTTGATCCAACAGGGGGAATGAAAACAACGTAAATAGGGTTTCAACTTGAGATGGCAATAGCTCTGTTAATCCAGCCTCTCAAGGGCACTGTACGGGGGTATTTATAGGTGCCTGAGTGCCCAACGTCTCAGTGTAAGGACGCATGTGCCCTCAGGCACCTGGACTATCCCCAGAATATTCCCATAACGGAAGGTTACAAACTGTCATTACAGAAAAGCTATTACAAATTGGGCCCATAACACGCTTCTCCGTGCGGGGCCTATTACAATGGGCTGAATCCCACGTGGGCCTCGAGGCCAAGTGAGGATGTGGGACGGGGCGACGTCGTCGTAGGCCTTCGTCTTGTAGCGCAGAAGGCGAAGGGTGGACCTCGCCAGTTCTTCTGCTTCCGTTGGCGCAGCGAGAAAGACGAGGGGTGGAGCGAAGGGTAGCATCTTCGCCCTCGCCCCAACATTTGCCCTCCGAGGGACCAGTTCGACTGAGTCATCTGGTGCCGAAGACGTCGCTAGATGGTGGAGACGCTGCCCTCTCTCGAAATGGTTCCGCGGGGGTTTTTGATGTGACCGTTGACGGACGTGGTACTGTTGGACTGCGGGTTTCCCGAAGCTTCGCGTCTCGTGTATAAAAAGGAGGGCGGGGTGGCGTGGTTCAGGTGCACTTTCTGTGCGCCGCAAAACCCTAGCCTCCTTTTTGAACCGCTCGTCCACTCGCTTGCCCTCCTTGCTCCTGCTCGTCGGAGATCTGGCCCGCGTCAAGCAGACCGCCCGCCACTGCCGACGGTACGTAGCCATGCCGTCCTCTTCCTCGTCTGCTGCGAGTACTCCGCCGACCGCCGCATCGTTGGATGACACTTCGAGCGACTTGGTGTTGGAAACGCTACATCCTGGTGATACAGTGGAGTTTGGCGTGTCGCGGATCTCCTCGGCCCGCGTTCAGGATATGCAAACAACTTGGGTATTTTTGGCAGTGGAGTGGGGCGTGTTCCGGGGGGCGGAGGAGGTCCCCGAGCCAGAGGGTGAGCTGGTCGTGTTTGAAGCTTTTTTCACCGCTGGCCTTCGTCTGCCTGCACATCGATTCGTGGCGGAGGTCCTGCTGAGATTCGAGGTCCAGGTCCACCAGCTGACACCGAATGCCGTGGTGGCCCTGGCGAAGTATGTCTGGGCGACGACTTCGTATGGTGGCCAGCCCTCTGTGGAGGTCTTCGCAAAGCATTACTGTCTGCATTGGCAAAAAGAGGAAAATTGGACATGAGATTGCGCAGTTTGGATCATGCACATTTACCCTGAGGACCGGGAAGACTTCGATGGAAGTGGTGGAGTTGGTTCCCTGCGCCCGCAATAAGTGGGGCAATTGGTGGGATTTCTGGTTTTACGTTTCCGAAGGCGCAATCGAAGACCACCCAGGGCTCCCCGTGGCCGTTATGTACTCGCATTATTACGTAGCATACCCACAGTTTGAGGTGGCAAAGGGTGATGAAGACGAAGGGGCCCTTCGGCGCGCTGCCCGCATGAGTAGCGGGCGTGACTTGGTTGAGGAGTTTGTCGGGTATGGGGTATGGCCCTTGGCGCATGGCTGGGCGCTGGTGCGAAGTATGCCCTCGCGAGATGCCCTCCCGGGGCAGGCAGCGGGTGCAAAGTCCTGCCTTCGCATTGGATTTGCGTGGCCGGGATCCCGCCGCGTTCGTGTGTGAAGCGGAGGACGGTGCAGCGAGGATCGTGGGGCGCTACGTGCCGAAGACAGAGGGTCTACGGAGCTGGGATATCCGTGGGTCCAACAACAGGTTGAATCTGGTCTTTGAATTGAACCGCCTACCATATGGTGGTTATCCTGGGGAAGACGCCACCGACTGCCACGGGAAGAAACTGATGGGCTGTGACCGAGGAAGGGCCTTCGCAGGAGGCTGCCCTGGCCACTAAGAAGAGAAAATTAGGTACTATAGTGGGGGGGATGGGGGTGTCTGATAGTTTTGCTGTGGATTTGATGAGGACGTGCGCAACCCCTGGGGGAAGGATGTATTCACCCGAGCTCCGGGAGTCTTCGGCGTGAATGCTGGAGGTTACCGGGGGTCGATGCCCTAAGAATGTTCCGATCCCCCGCATGGCTGGCGAAGACTTCTATACGTCCCGTATGGCACACGACTTGAAGGTGTTTCCTTACAGACGGAATATTGCTGTTGTTGTGTCGGCAGTGATGAACAAGGATCATCAAGATGCTGCGCAGAAGCGCCGGGCCGTCGTCAGGATGGCAGATCCTGCGCGCGAGGCGAAGAGGGCGCGAGGGAGCGCGAGGGCTGCTGCCTCTGGCAGTAGCAAGCCGGTGGTGCCTGCGAAGGCGGCAGCTTCCAGGCCCAGCAAGGCGTCGGCAGGTGCGAAGGCTGCCGCCTCTGGAAGAGGCAGGCCTCCCCTGGGTGAATCCACGAAAGGGCAGGAGCTGCCTTCGCCGGGGGGACGTGTTGCTGACTTCGGCACGAATATCAGTGTCGAGGATTATCTTGGTGGTAATTTTTTTTGACCGAGGATATGTTGTAGGGTCGGGTGAGGGACAGTTGGTTGTTGTCCCGCCTTCGGTGGCGACAACTTCGCCATCGGCGGTGGTAAGGGCGAAGGGAGCCGCGCAGGACCCGTGGGCCGCCTTCTGCGCGAGCGGTGAGATTCTGACGGGCGCTGCCACTAAGCACGTGGCGGGCACCATGTCCCCAGCGCCTGAGGGAGACATCACAGCGGCTGACGCAGCAACTAAAGCAAGTAAGTTTTGTTGGACTTCGACATTTGTTGTTTCGTTTGAAGGTTTAGGGCTCATGCGTTTTTGTCAGGCGGTCGACTTCGCCGACCGTGTTGCGTCGGGCGTCCTGACTGCAGACGTCGTGGCCGAAGTCGAGAGTCTTCGGGCGCAGCATGCGAATGCTGTCCGGGAGAAGTCGGCTGCGAAAAGCAAGAACCGCAGGTTGGCGGAGAAGGTGGCTGCCTTGGAGGCCGAGAAGACGGACCTCCGGCGCCGACTGGCGGAGGAGAGGAGGGAGGCTAACCAGGCCATCGCTGAAGCGCAGGCTACGCGAGCGGAGGCGAAGGTGGCGCGGGCATGAGAACAGTCTCGCCAGCCAACGCGCCGAGGAGTGGGAGGCAAGATTCAACGCCCTACGCGGCTGCATGGACAAGGCCGAGGCCTCGGCGCACTCTGAAGTCGGACGGACGCACGCACAATTCGTGGATGCGTACCGCGATCTGGGTGCACGGACCGCAGACTTCGAAGTGCCCGAGCAAGAGGCGGGCCTTCGCTTCCTCGAATGGTTGCAAGAGGAGCTGCTGGTGCTACCGACCATTGTGCAGGGCTTCATGTCCTTCGCCTCCCTCGTCACCTGCGAGGGGACCCTGAACGCGTTGTCCCGCGAGGGGTGCCGACACTACGAGGTCTTCGACCAATCAGACGAGAACTTTGAACGTGAAGTTTTCAAGGCCGAAGACCCTGTGGTGAAGCAGGCTGCGGGGGCACTCTTCGACCGGATGTGGGGTCCGCATGTCGGGAGGCGGTTAAGGAGCGGTCTGACCGGGTGATAGAGCAGGTAAGGGTTATCTGTTGTTTTGTGTGGTTGTGTTGGGGTATGTGTGGTTTTGCTGAATGGGTGTGCTGTTGCTGCAGATGGCGCGTGCCGAGGATGTCGAGGACCTTGGAGATCTGGTCGGCGCGCCGCCCGAAGCTGAGGTCGACCCGGTGCCGCCTTCGAGTGCCGGTGAAGGCCCCTCAGCTACATCCGTGCCTACCGTGGCCGGTGAAGGCCCTTTGCCAGCCCCTGCGCTGACGATCGAAGATCCCCTGAAGGTGGTGGCTGAGCCGGTGACCGAAGACCCCACGGCCGCGGCCGGGCCTTCGCAGGTGGCTGAGTAGGAGTTTGGGGCGTTTGTAAATTTTGTCTGTGTTACTGAACCTTGGTTGCTGCGCAGGTTAAGTATTTTGGGCCTGCGCACGCAATCGGTACTGTCAATGATAATTTTGTGGCGGCTTCGACCGTGGTTGCTGAAGACGATTCTGATGATTCTATGTCTAAGTGTTTTGCGTCTGATGATTCTGGGAGTTCGATTGTGTGGACATAGTAGTCTTCGGACGAGGATTTGGATTACTTTGCGGCATTGGATGTGGCTGCGGCGGAGGCTTCGCCACGTGCAATGGGTGATGAGGACCTTCCGGGTGCGAGTGTTGGGTATAGGTGGTGAAGGGCGGTGGCGAAACGGAGGGTGAGTGGGCGTCATCGTGGTGAGGTGGAAGGTGGTCACCTTCGTGTGGATGGGGCTGCAAGCGAGAATTGTTGTCCTCGCCGGCTGGGGTGAGTGTGGGTGAGGGGGAGCTGCGAAGTCTGTTTGCGGGTGAAGAATTGAGGATAATGTTGTTCAACTATAGGGAGATGGGTATCATCC
>JAOPSE010001376.1:0-146816 GCA_029449295.1 Zea luxurians
ACAAGTCCCCACAGCGGCGATGCCACACCCCCATGCTTAGCAATTAAGCATCTCCGGCCTCTTTTGCAAAACTAAATAAATTTGTTGTCTAGTACACCTTAAAGCTAGTGAACCATCACATCTTCTAAAGACAGACACATCTACATTTGTAAATAGACAATTATATCCCATATTACATAATTGACTGACAGATAGTAAATTATATCCAAGAGACTCAACTAAAAACACATTAGAGATAGAGTTCTCATTTGATATTGCAATCTTGCCTAAACCTTTCACCTTGCCTTGGTTCCCATCACCGAATATGATTGAATTGGGAATCCTTATTCTTGACGTAGGAGGTGAACATCTTCTTTTCCCCATCATATGGTTCGTGCATCCGCTGTCGATAATCCAGCTTGAACCCCCGGATGCATAAACCTGCAAGGCAAATTTAGGCTTGGGTCTTAGGTACCCAACTCTTGTTGGGTCCTACAAGGTTAGTCACAATTGTCTTAGGGACCCAAATGCAAGTTTTATCACCCTTGCATTTTGCCCCTAATTTCTTAGCAACTATCTTCCTATCCTTTCTACAAATAGCAAAGGAAGCATTTAAAGCATGATAAATTGTAGAGGGTCCATTCATAACTTTCCTAGGAACATGAACAATATTCTTTCTAGGCACATGATGAATATTTTCCTAGGCATATCTACCATGCATATAGGAAGAACTGGAAGCAAACATGGAATAAGAATCATAGGCATGTGAATCAAAAGCATTACAACTCCTGAGACTGTCTTCTATCATTGTACATAAAAGCATGGTTCTTTTTAGTACTACTTGCCATAGGGGCCTTCCCTTTCTCCTTGGGGAGATGGGAGCCTTATGGCTTATTAAGTTCTTGGCTTCCCTCTTGAAGCCAAGCCCATCCTTAATTGAGGGGTGTCTACCAATCGTGTAGGCATCCCTAGCAAATTTTAGTTTATCAAAATCACTTTTGCTAGCCTTAAGTTGGGCATTAAGACTAGCCATTTCCTCATTTAACTTTGCAATAGAAGCTATGTTTTCACTACAAGCATCAATATCAAAATCTTTACATCTATTGCAAATAACATTTTCTACACAAGTTGTTGATTTACTAGCTATTTCTAACTTAGCATTCAATCATCATTAATGCTCCTTAAGCTAGAAATTGTCTCATGGCAAGAAGATAATTCACAAGAAAGCATTTCATTTCTCTTAACTTCTAAGGCATGAGATTTTTGTGCTTCTACAAATTTGTCATGTTCTTCATACAACAAGTCCTCTTGTTTTTCTAAAAGCCTATTCTTATCATTCAAGGCATCAATCAATTCATTAATTTTATCTACCTTGGTTCTATCTAGGCCCTTAAATAAACATGAATAATCTATTTCATCCTCATCACTAGATTCGTCCTCACTTGAAGAAGCATAAGTAGAGTTTCGAGTACATACCTTCTTCTCCCTTGCCATAAGGCATGTGTGACGCTCGTTGGGGAAGAGGGATGACTTGTTGAAGGCGGTGGCGGCGAGTCCTTCATTGTCTGAGTCGGAGGAGGAGCAATCCGAATCCCACTCCTTTCCTAGATGTGCCTCGCCTTTGGCCTTCTTGTAATTTTTCTTCTTTTCCCTCTTGCTCCCGTGTTCCTGGTCACTTTCATTATCGGGACAGTTAGCAATAAAATGACCAATCTTACCGCATTTGAAGCATGAGCGCTTCCCCTTGGCTTTGGTCTTGCTTGGCTGTCCTTTGCGACCCTTAAGCGTCGTCTTGAAGCGCTTGATGATGAGGGCCATTTCTTCATCATTTAGCCCTGCCGCCTCAACTTGCGCCACCTTGCTAGGTAACGCCTCCTTGCTTCTTGTTGCCTTGAGAGCAACGGGCTGAGGCTCATTGATTGGACCATTGTAACATCCCAAAAATCCTAACCTAGGTTGAAACCCTAATCTACCCTTTCCCTTCTTTTCTTCCTTTAATTCCAAGAACTCCCTTAGATTTTCTTTCATCATATGCATACACCTTGGTTGATCACAAGCACATCACTTAGATTCTATTTTCCAGCACCTAGATTACCCACAAAATAATTTGTTCAAAAGAAAAAGATGCAAAAAGGGAAATAGGATTTGGAAAATAAAAAAAGAGAAAAACCCTCTCCCCCCTGCTGGGCCGTTCCAGCCCAAACCCGCGGCCTCCCCCCCCTCGCGCCCGCGCTCCCCTCCTCTTTCGGCCCAATCTCGGCCTGCTCCGCGCACGCGCCAGCCCGCCTTGCGCTCTCCCTCCCTCTCACTGGCAAGCCAGCCCCACCTGCCAGCTGCCCCCTCTCGCGCGCCCGCTCCCACTGGCAGACCGGCCCCACCGGTCAGCCGCTTCATCGTCCTCCCCGCCCATACGACGCCCCGCCGTCCCTTCACCGCCGTCCCTTCATCGCCGTCCCTTCACCGCCGTCCCCTCGCCGCACAGGAAGAGTTCGGCACCGCCCCGTCCTCCCCCCCCCCCTTGACCAACGTCCTTGCCGGTACCGCCCCGCCGTGGCGTCTCATCGGCGGTGTTGTGCGGCATTTATGGCCGGCACTGCACAGCTCGCCGGCGTCCGCCGAGCTCCGCCACTCCCCTCCCCTCGGGCGCCTATAAAAGGGTCGCCCCGAGCTCCTTTTCCCTGCACCGGCCTCGGCCACTCCCCTTCTCCCCTCACCCGAGAGCAATTCGCGAAGCGCCGTCGTCGTCCCCCTCTCCGGTGAGTCCTTTCCTCCTCCCCCCCTCCCTCTCCGTTGGTCCAGCGAGAAATTAAGTGAGCCGAGCAGCTCCCTCACGAGGCCACGAACCGAAGCACCACTTCCCAGCCCCCGACCCCCACCCAGAGCCACCGGCGGCGATCCCCGCCACGGAACTCCGCCCCCTCCCCGTGGGCAGCCCCCTCCCAACCCCCTCTGGCCGAATTGAGCCTACCCTTGGAATCGCCATCCTCTGCCCGCGCTAAACCGCCCCTTCTTGGACCGAGAACCGGGCCACCGGCGGCAAGCCGCCGCCAAGCTCACCGGCGACCGGCCCTTCTCCCTCGCTCGGTCGGTTCGCCACGTCGTCTGGCCGCAACGCCGTTTTCTCCCCCCGCTCTCACTGGCAAGTGGGCCCGCAGCGACGCCGTCACCCTCACGCACCGCGCCGTCTCCCCCTCACTCATGGGCCGCCGCTGGGCCGAAAGCGCTCCCGCACGCGCGCTCGCGCCCGGGGTGGGCCAAAAGCCTTGTCCCCAGCCCAGGAAAGGAGAAATCCTTTTTTCTTTCTTTTCCACCTTTTTCCCATTTTAAATAGTGTTCTCAATATTTTATGCACCAAAAATTATCAAAAAGGATTTCCAGGGTCACATACAATAATGATGTTAGAAAGTGACACACTATACTTGGTAAACCACTATTGATGTATTGTTTTATTGCCTGTTTCCTAGAAGAAGCGGGGACCACGGATCCAGATCCCGTAGCCCCGGGAGACGGACCTGAGCCCGAACTTCCGGAAGTAGATCTTCTGTGCCAAGAAAGCTTCGACGAAGGCAAGTCCATCCGTCCCTTGATGCATAAATTACCTATTCTCTCTACCACTGCCTAGGCCGGGAATCATGGGGGAATATTGCATCGCGAGTGAGAGATGGCCGCATTCACATATATACTCTGGATACGAAAGATGGTTCGGGAAGAAGGGAAATGTGTTCTTCAAATAAAATCTCTTTTTGAAAAGTTATGCGATGAAGGGTATTCACCCTCATCACCTTGAGAGTGGGATGATCAAGGACTCCCTAGTTTAGGGGAGGGCCTAAGGTGTTGGCTCAGCTGGTTTAGGCGTGAGCAGAAGGATTGTCCCCTCATATAAGGACCGGCTTGTCATTTTCACTACCTGTACTCCTCTTCTCGTACAACCACTCGAGACTGTGTGGGCAGTAACTCAATCCGAACTCGTGCGGTCCAACCCCAGGGTTAAGAAGGCTAGGGAGCACCGGGAGGATAAGGAGGGGAATGTTTTGTCCGGTTTGGGCATGGTGGTGGCCTGACTCCTTCCGGATAATCGCTAAGGTTAGGACGTACGAGTAAGGAAAGAGATCCGGCATTCGGGTCTCGCGACGGTGAGATCGCAGAAAGCGGACTAGTGGGTAAAGTGTACACCTCTGCGCAGAGTTGAAACCTATTCGAATAGTCCGTGTCCACTGGTATGGACGAGTCTGGTATGGTATGGCAATTAGAGCTTTTTCCATGAGTTTCATGAAAAGGGGAATGTTGATTAAATAGGTGATGAGAACGAAACTAAGGCCATGGGAGCGGGAAGCTCAGTGGTGGTTGAGTTTTGGTTACTTTTAAGACTATGGGAAAAACCTTTCAGCAACTGCCTTTCTCTAAGAAAATGATGAGTGACTTCAACTACACCAAATAAATCATGTATATTATATGTCTCTTTCTCTCTACGGGAGCGGGGTGGGCTTGCGGAATACCTAGTGTATTCACCCAGATTTATTTATGTTTTTCAGCAGCCAAAGACTTCTTTCTGCTATGCTTGATTGAGAGGGCTGTGTCTGCACCCAGTTCTGCCTGTGGCTTGGGCTAGTATATTTCGTTTTACTGCGCTTCCTACTTTGGCTCTCTCGAGCTTGTACCCCGGTATTGTAATAACCTTTATCTAAACTCTATACTATTTGAAGTAAGGAATGTGTTTACTAGCCTCCTAGGACTAGTAATTGTATCACATTTGAGTCCCAAAGGATCGGGACGCTTCAGGTGGTATCAGAGCCATAGGACTGGCCGTAGGTCGCAGCCCTGACCCTAAAACTTGCTCTAAAAAGGAAATACCTCTTTCCCCATGAAAAATCTTCTCTCTTCCCCCGATATTAACAGACCCTTCTTTTCCTATTCCAGATGGAAGACCTCTGGCCATTAGGACATCCTACTGCTCAGAGGTGGAAGGGTTCCCACACCTTTTGCGAAGTTGTGCGCTTCGCATGGGAATCCGCAAGAAGCCAGAATACGTCTGGAAGGAGTATCTCGAGGGCGGAATGGAGAAATGCTCTATGGCAGTCTACCTGGGAGAAAGCCGAAACTATCCAAACCATCCTTCCTTCCAAGTCACTTTTACCGGATACCGCTTTCCAGATACTTGCCAGAATGTTGCCCGATCAGCCCTCCGACAACTATGCCAGAACTACAACAAGGTGATCTTTGAAACCCCCTTCGCTACTTTCCACCTAGCAACAAGAATACCCCCACCTGGAGGAAAAGACTTCAGGTCCTGTCAGGAGGAGATCCTATTGAGAATGATCCCACCATCGTCTACATGGCTGGATACCTTCACACCCTTGATAACCAATATGATGACCTCACCCTCCACTACACCTACCTAACCTCTCGGGTGGAAAGTCTAGAGCAAAAAGTCAGGGAACTTTCAGGGGAAAAGGCGTCCCTTCAAGAGAGCCTTGCAATAGCTGAAGGCGAGGAAACCAATACCCGTGAGGCTTACCGCACCCTGAAGATGGACTATGACAAGAAACTGAAGAAGCTCGCCCCTGCAAGAAAAATCCGCAAGAAGACCAAACACCAAGGATGTCAGACTGAGCAGAAGGAAGAAGCCCCTCCGACCCTACCCCCTGCCGGGTTAAGGGACTCGCCCGATACCGAGGAGATGTCCCTAGACAGCCTTGATGACCTTCTCAAGGAATTTGGGGACACTTTAGAGAAGGAGTTCGGGAGTACCCTGGCTAGTACTCGCGTGTAACGAACCTATGGTAGCCGTGTGCTGTGTGATGTAATGGCTTGATGTAATGAATAAAGTAACTAGTTAAAAAAATGGCATATGCATGGTAGTAACTTTTCCCCTAGCAGATGGCTTCGGATAAAACCACGCCTACCGCCTCCAGGATTGGAGCAGGTTTTCCCCTAGGAGCAGCAGGAGAGGCTGGCGGAGAAGGGGATGGGACCCACCTCCCGCACCTCCGGAATTACCACTAGATCTGGCCCAAGTTCTAGCCAATCAAACCTGACTCATTGAAGTCCTCACTCGAAGTCTGGAAAACCAGCGCCCAGGTGGTGGAAGGCCGCAAGACAGGATGGGAGAATTTTTGAGACTCAAGCCTCCCACGTTCGCGGGGTCCAGCAATCCCCTCGATGCAGATGACTGGCTTCGCACGATCAAGAGGAAGTTGGAAGCCATCACATGTCCCAAAAATCAGCGTGTTCAACTGGCAGCTCATCAGCTTTCAGGAATGGCTTTAGCATGGTGGGACACTTTCAGTGAGGCCGTCAGAGATGCTACCTGGGCAGAATTCGAAATAGCTTTCCGTGAGCACCATGTACCCCAGGGAATAGTTCAACTCAAGGAAGATGAATTCCGGGAGCTAACTCAAGGCGGGAGGACAGTCAGTGAGTATGTGCACAAGTTCACAGAGCTGGCCCGTTACGCGCCTGAAGATATCAGCACCGAGTCTAGGAAGATGGCACGTTTTCTGAAAGGACTAAGACCCGAACTTAAGACCATCCTCGCCAGCCAAGACTTCCTCAGCTTCTCTCACCTCTCCAACAAGGCTATCCAAGTGTAAAGGGCGAAAGAGGAAGAAAAGGGCATCTCAAGAGAAAATTCCAAGTTCTCCGAGCTCAACAACAAGAAACGTCACCAGAGAGCTCGACCCTTTGGGCTTCCACCCAGGGGACCAAGCTTCAATAAATCATCTGTACCCACTCCATCACGTTGCAGTCAGCAGAGTCAGAGCTCCCTTCAGGCACCCTCCGTTGCAAGCAATCAACCGCTAGCTAATGCCTGTTGGCACTGCGGAGACCCCAGTCACTTCAAGAATAACTGCCCTCAGTTGAAGGCTCCCGGGCCGACCTACTCCAACTCGGTGAATGGCCCCAAGATTCCATCGGCACCTACCTCCAAGGCACCTCCTTCCAACAGCCAGCTGAGCAGGACTCAGTACCAGGGCAGAGCCCGAGTCAACCACATCGACGCTCAAGAAGCCCAGCAAGCCTCAGGAGTAGTGCTCGGTGAGTTCCTTGTTGAATTTACTCCAGCTACTGTGCTTTTTGATTCAGGGGCGTCCCATTCTTTTATAGCCGCTAAGTTTGTGGAAAAAACATGGCATCCCCTCTACACCCCTAGCTGTCCCTTGGTCACCGAACCCCGGGGTCAGACCTCCTGTGCAAACTCAGGTGCTCCCAAGTCAGAATTCTTTTAAGTGGGGTAGTGTTCCTGGCAGACTTAACCATCTTGCCATCCCAAGGGATTGATGTAATCCTAGGAATGGATTGGCTAGCTAAGCACAAGGGTATCATCAGCTGCGCAAGCAAGACTGTTCTTCTCACAGATCACCAAGGAGAGGCAGTGTCCTGTCAAGCCCAGCCGCTCGCAAATGATCCAATGATGTTTAATCTGGCAGCAGAAAACATGTCGGTAATCGAAGAGTTTGAAGATGTATTTCCGGAAGAGTTGCCGGGATGCCGCCAGAAAGAGGAATGGAGTTCTATATAGACCTCATTCCTGGCACTGCACCCATCGCAAAGAGACCATACCGCATGGCTCCCACAGAGTTGGCAGAATTGAAACTTCAGCTTTCAGAATTGCAACGAAAAGGGTACATCCGTCCCAGTTCGTCTCCCTGGGGAGCACCCATCCTTTTTCGTTACTAAAAAGGATGGGAGTATAAGAATGTGTATTGATTATCGGTCCTTGAATGAAGTCACAATCAAAAACAAGTACCCACTCCCTCGGAGTGACGACCTCTTCGACCAGCTGCAGGGAGCCAAATACTTCTCTAAGATAGACCTCAGGTCAGGGTATCACCAACTGAGAATCAAGGAAGCAGACATTCAGAAAACTGCTTTCGTCACCAGATACGGGCAATATGAATTCACAGTGATGCCATTTGGGCTAACAAACGCACCCGCCTTTTTCATGAACCTCATGAATAAGGTGTTTATGGAAGAATTGGATAAGTTTGTCGTGGTCTTTATTGACGATATCCTCATTTATTCCAAGAGTCGCAAGGACCACGAGCGTCACCTTTGGATTGTCCTCGGAAGACTCAGAGCACATCAACTTTATGCTAAACTCAGCAAGTGTGAGTTCTGGTTAGAGAAGATAGCCTTCCTGGGACAATCTTGACTGCAGAAGGAATAGAAGTGGACCCATCCAAGGTAGAAGCCGTTTGAAAATGGAAACAACCATCCAACGTCAGTGAAGTGCGAAGCTTTTGGGAATGGCAGGTACTACCGCCGCTTTATCAAGGGATTCTCCAGCATAGCAAAACCTATGACAGAACTCTCAAAAAGGACAATAAGTTTGTGTGGACTCCAAAGTGTGAGGAGAGTTTCCAGATCATCAAGGAGAAGCTTACAACTACGCCAGTTTTGACACTGCCAGATATACACCAGGATTTCGTCATCTTCTGTGATGCTTCAAGGCAAGGCTTAGGATGTGTCATGATGCAAAATGAGAAAGTTATTGCCTATGCTTCCCGCCTACTCAAGCCACACGAGCAGAACTACCCTACCACGACTTGGAATTGGCAGCCATCGTGCACGCCCTAAAGATATGGAGGCATTATCTGATCGGGAACAAATGCCACATCTTCACTGATCACAAGAGTCTGAAGTACATCTTCACGCAGCCGGACCTCAACCTCCGTCAAAGAAGATGGCTTGAATTGATCAAGGATTATGACCTCGAAATCCACTACCACCCCGGAAGGCCAACGTAGTAGCAGACGCCCTCAGCCGAAAACCTTTCGGGATTAAAGGAACCAACCTTCTGGAAGATTGGAAGAAAGAATCAGCTCAGCTGAATGCATGTCTGGGAAATAACGGTAGCCTGGAAGTCAAGCCCAATCTAGAAGATCTCATGTGCAATGCTCAACACCTGGACGCAGAGACAGCCAGACATATGAAAGAGCTCGCAAGAAGCAACTTCCGGACCTTAGGACAGATGAGCAAGGAATCCTCTGGTTCAAGAACCGCCTGTGTGTACCAGTGGAAGAAGCACGGGAAGCCCTACTCAATGAAGCCCACAACTCAGCTTACTCCAATCCACCCAGGGACCACCAAGATGTACCTGGACCTCAAAGCCAGATACTGGTGGAAAGGGATGAAGAAGGAAATAGCACAGTATGTGGCCCTGTGTGGACACCTGTCAGCGAACAAGGCCGAACATCAGAAGCATGCAGCCTACTTCAACCCCTCCCAGTACCCGAATGGAAGTGGGAAGAAATAGGCATGGATTTCGTGACCGGACTGCCCCGAACACAGAAAGGAAATGATTCTATATGGGTAATAATCGATTCGTCTCACCAAGGTGGCCCACTTCGTTCCAGTAAAGACCACTTTTGGAGGAGCCGCCCTTGCCCGAATATACCTTAAAGAGATAGTCAGGCTCCATGGCATTCCACGGAAGATAGTATCAGATAGAGGAACGTAGTTCACTTCAAAATTTTGGAAGGGGCCTCCAGCAAGCCAATGGGCACCAAGCTAGATTTCAGCACCGCTTATCATCCCCAATCAGATGGTCAAACAGAAAGAGTCTGAAGTCTCCTAGAGGGGGGTGAATAGGGCGAAGCTGAAATTCTCAAAAATAATCACAACTACAAGCCGGGTTAGCGTTAGAAATATAATAGAGTCCGCGAGAGAAGGTGCAAAACAATCGCAAGCGAATAATGAAGTGAGACACGCGGATTTGTTTTATCGAGGTTCGGTTTCTCGCAAACCTACTCCCCATTGAGGAGGCCACAAAGGCCGGGTCTCTTTCAACCCTTACCCTCTCTCAAACGATCCCTCAGACCGAGTGAGCTTTCTCTTCTCAATCACTTGGAACCACAAAGTTCCAACAAGGACCACCACAAGTTTGTGTCTCTTGCCTCAATTACAAGTGAGTTTGATCGCAATGAAAGAATCAAGAAAGAAGAAAGCAATCCAAGCGCAAGAGCTCGAAAGAACACAAGCAAATCTCTCTTTCTAATCACTAGGGGCGTTGTGTGGAATTTGGAGAGGATTTGATCTCTGTGGTGTGTCTAGAATTGAATGCTAGAGCTCTTGTAAGTAGTTGGGAAGTGGAAAACTTGGATGCCATGAATGGTGGGTGGTTGGGGGTATTTATAGCCCCAACCACCAAACTAGCCGTTTGGTGGAGGCTGTCTGTTCGATGGCGCACCGGACAGTCCAGTGCACACCGGACAGTCCGGTGCGACAGCCACGTCACCAAAGCCGTTGGGTTCCGACCGTTGGAGCTCTGACTTCTGGGCCCCGCCTGAATGTCCGGTTGGCGCACCGGACATGTACTGTAGAGTGTCCGGTGCGCCAGCATGGGCGTGCCTGACCTCTGCGCGCGCTGGCGCGCATTTAATGCGTCGCAGGTAGCCGTTGGCGCCAGAAGTAGCCGTTGTCCCGCTGTTACACCGGACAGTCCGATGTACACCGGACAGTCCGGTGAATTATAGCGGAGCAGCTAAAATGAATTCCCGAGGCTGGCGAGTTCCCAAGGCGCTCTTCCTTGGAGCACCGGACATGTCCGGTTTACACCGGACAGTCCGGTGAATTATAGCGGAGTTGCCTCTAGAATTTCCCGAGAGTGAAGAGTTCAGCCTCGAAGTTCCTCTGGTGCACCGGGACATGTCCGGTGGCCCACCGGACAGTTCAGTGCGCCAGACCAGAGGTGCCTTCGGTTGATCCTTTGCTCTTTGTTGAACCCAATACTTGATCTTTTTATTGGCTAAGTGTGAACCTTTGGCACCTGTATAACTTATACACTAGAGCAAACTAGTAGTCCTTTTATTTGTGTTGGGCAATTCAACCACCAAATTATTTAGGAAGTAGGTGTAAGCCTAATTCCCTTTCAATCTCCCCCTTTTGGTGATTGATGCCAACACAAACCAAAGCAAATATAAAAGTGCATAATTTGAACCAGTTTGCATAATGTAAGTGCAAAGGTTGCTTGGAATTGAGCCAATATAAATACTTACATGATGTGTATGGATTGTTTCTTTGTTTTTAACATATTGGACCACATTTGCACCACATGTTTTGTTTTTTGCAAATCCTTTTGTAAATTCTTTTCAAAATCCTTTTGCAAGATAGTCAAAGGTAAATGAATAAGATTTTTGCAAAGCATTTTCAAGCTTGAAATTTTCTCCCTTGTTTCAAATGCTTTTCCTTTGACTAAACAAAACTCCCCCTCAAATAAATTCTTCCTCTTAGTGTTCAAGAGGGTTTTAAGATATCAAGTTTTGAAAGTACTACTTGCTCCCCTTTAGAACACAAAGAGATATCAATTTGAAATTTACCAATAAAAAATCATCAATTTTAAAATTAGGGTGGTGGTGCGGGTCCTTTTGCTTTGGGCCAATACTTTCTCCCCCTTTGGCATGAATCGCCAAAAAACGGATACTTGGAATGAGATATAGGCCTTAGAAGTACTTTCTCCCCCTTTGGTCATAATAAATGAGTGAAGATTATACCAAAGACGGAGAGTGAAGTGGAGCGACGGCGAAGGGTGAGTAGTAGAGTGGAGTGGAAGCCTTTGTCTTCGCCGAGGATTCTAATTCCCTTTCAATATACCTATGACTTGGTTTGAAATATACTTGAAAAACACATTAGTCATAGCATATATAAAGAGACATGATCAAAGGTATATTTATGAGCTATGTGTGCAAGTTTAGCAAAAGAAATTCCTAGAATCAAGAATATGAGCTCATGCCTAAGTTTGGTAAAAGTTTGTTCATCAAGAGGCTTGGTAAAGATATCGGCTAATTGATCTTTGGTATTAATGTATGAAATCTCGATATCCCCCTTTTGTTGGTGATCCCGAAGAAAATGATACCGAATGGCTATGTGCTTAGTGCGGCTATGCTCAACGGGATTATCCGCCATGCGGATTGCACTCTCATTATCACATAGAAGAGGAACTTTGGTTAGTTTGTAACCGTAAGTCCCGCAGGGTTTGCCTCATCCAAAGCAATTGCGTGCAACAATGGCCTGCGGCAATATACTCGGCTTCGCGGTAGAAAGAGCGACGAATTTTGCTTCTTGGAAGCCCAAGACACCAAGGATCTTCCCAAGAACTGGCAAGTCCCCGATGTGCTCTTTCTATTAATCTTACACCCCGCCCCAATCGGCATCCGAATAACCAATCAAATCAAATGTGGATCCCCGAGGGTACCAAAGCCCAAACTTAGGAGTATAAGCCGTAAGGTGTGATTCCTTAGGGTCGGCTTGGAATCTTGCACACATGCATACGGAAAGCATAATATCCGGTCGAGATGCACATAAATAGAGTAATGAACCAATCATCGACCGGTATACCTTTTGATCCACGGACTTACCTCTCGTGTCGAGGTCGAGATGCCCATTTGTTCCCATGGGTGTCCTTGATGGGCTTGGCATCCTTCATTCCAAACTTGCTTTAAATGTCTTGAGTATACTTCGTTTGGCTAATGAAGGTGCCTTCTGGAGTTGCTTGACTTGGAATCCTAGAAAATACTTCAACTCCCCCATCATAGACATCTCGAATTTTTGTGTCATGATCCTACTAAATTCTTCACATGTAGATTCGTTAGTAGACCCAAATATGATATCATCAACATAAATTTGGCATACAAACAAATCATTGTCAAGAGTCTTAGTGAATAAAGTAGGATCGGCCTTGCCGACTTTGAAGCCATTTGCAATAAGGAAATCTCTAAGGCATCATACCATGCTCTTGGGGCTTGCTTGAGCCTATAAAGCGCCTTAGAGAGCCTATAAACATGGTTAGGGTACTCACCTATCTTCAAGCCGGGAGGTTGCTTCAACATAGACCTCTTCCTTGATTGGTCCATTGAGGAAGGCACTCTTCACATCCATTTGGTAAAGCTTGAAGCCATGGTAAGTAGCATAGGCTAATAATATGCGAATTGACTCAAGCCTAGCTACGGGTGCATAGGTTTCACCAAAATCCAAACCTTCGACTTGTGAATACCCCTTGGCCACGAGTCGAGCTTTGTACCTTGTCACCACACCATGCTCGTCTTGTTTGTTGCGGAAGACTGTAACACCCGGTTTTTAAAGAACAAAGCCGGGTGCATCTCATACATGCGCCAAGAAGACAACATATATAATAACAGAGTGTATAGAGATAAATGTCATAAAACATCAGAGTATTTATTACATAGCGGAAGACTTATTACAAAATGAAATAATAAAGATAAAATGAACTAAGGATCGTCGCGCCAATGTCGACTGGGAAACGCCACCTAGATCAGATCGAACTCCTCAGTGTTAGCAGCTCCTCCTGAACCACCTGATCATCTCCTGTGGGGGGGGTGTGAGACAGCAAGGTGAGCTCACACATGATCATAGCTCAACAAGGTTGTGGGGAACCAGTGGACACAAACTCACAAAGGTGTGAGTTCATGTGATGTGTAAGGCTAATCAATGATAGAGGTTAAAGCTGAGCATTGCTTTTAAGTAGTTGGTCAAAATTTTATTAGCAATTACTAAGTGTAAGTAAATACCAAACCATAAGTAAAGTAATAGAACAAAATTAATAATAAACCCATGCAATACAAATGACAAAATTGAATTTAAGTTCCATAATTTAAACATCAGAGAGTCCTGAGCTGCTCGTGACCGTGAGCTCGGCTAGTATACCAGTTTTACACTCTGCAGAGGTTGTACCCTTTACCCCACAAGTCATGTTACCATCTGCCAAGGGGTCATGAATCCCATACACCTCTACCTAGGAAGCGCGGCAGGGCAACACTACGAGGCCTTTACAAAGTTCCACTAGCTTCCGAAAACCCGCTACAGTTTATGGGAAGATCCAGTACAGGGTTCCTGGCTGACTGCCATCCCAGCAAAACCAACCAGGGACCTCCCCGCACTGACCTCTCCCCTACTGCCCTTGCCCCTTTCGGGTAAGGTTAGTCTTCCACTAGCTTTCCTAATTAGTCAGCCAAGGGGTCCCATTCCTCCCTTGTGGTGGCACGTGTTACTCAAGTTAAGCTCTATGTTCCAATTAACATTAATGATAACAACATGAACATAAACAGAATAACAACAAGAATTGGAACATAGAGGTAATAAATGATTATCCCAAAACCATATAGAGCAATAGCAAACTACCCAAGTGATTCAGGGGTAAACAAGGGTAATGAGATAAACAATCTAGGGTGACCTATTGGGTCCCATCAAAATTAACCTATGCATGAGTATGTGATATTAAAGAACATTATTGGGTTAAAAAGTGGTCAAGGGCACAACTTGCCTTCAATGAGCTCCTGCTCAGCTACTTCAACCTGCTGCTCACCAGTATCCTCAGCAACGGGCTCTTCTACTTGCCACAATACAAACAAGCACAGGATATAGGGAAAATTAACATTACACCAAGCATGTAAACAAAATACACAGAAATATTCTACATATTAAAATAAAAACTTAGGAACTGGAATCATAATTTTCTGAGTTATAGATTTCAAGTTATGCATTTTTCAAAGGTTTTATGTGCTTTAAATAGGATTAAGTGATAAATAAATTTCCTACTGTTGTTATGCCCAAAACAGAGACACTAAGTGCTAGAGAATAAAATTACAAGATTTTAGGAACTGGAATGGCTCAATTTGGAGTTAGTATGAATTTTTCTATGAATTATTGAAGTTCTAGCAATTATTTTCATATTAAAAATTCATTTTCTATTTATTTCCTCTGGTTTTCGTGTTGACTGGACTGGGCCTCAAATAAGCCGAAGCACAGGGGGCTCTGCGCAAGATATCCTAGACTCAGTGCATAGTAAAAATGGACGGCGGATTTATTTCTGTGAAACCGAGGGGCTCTTTACTAAATTTACACGGCGAAGGGGTAACTTCTAATCTGGACCGTTCGATCAAACGTGGATGGCTCGGATTAGATCCACTCATCACCCGAACCGGTATGCGACATGAGCGCTCCGATCTTAATCCAACGACTCGAATTTAATGAAGCCGAGACCTCGCCTCAGCCCTCGGATCGAATCCTACGGCCCGGATCGGTCTAGCGAAGGGGTATCTCCCTGTTTTAAATCACAGCCGCCCATTCTCGGATCCATGGCCACGGCGCCATCACCTTCCCTCAGCCAACACCCGAGACGACGGCGAACAGCCCGCGGCGGCGCCGCCCCCGCCGTGACCAAACCCAGTGCTCGGTGGCCCAAATCCTAATCCTACGTAAGGTACACGAACTAGAGATGAATGCGAGTCGGGGGAAAGAGTCCTTACCGTGAATCCCGCCCGAGTTGCACCCTGCCCACGAAGGAGAGCGGAATCGCGGCGGCGCTTGTACTCCGGTGACAAATCCAGGGGTCCCTGGTCGCCAATTCCCGCACGCTGCGGCCACGGTCGAGTCACACACCGCAGGGCGAAGCTCCCAGGTCCCGATCCGAGGCCCGAACGGCAACACAGGCGGGGTTCCGCGGCGGCGGGTCACTTCCTCACTGCGGACGCAATTCTGGAGGTGGCGGCGAGTTTCTTGGCAGGGATGAGGTGCGGAGGACGGGATGGCGAGTCGGCGCGGGGCTCGCGACACTTATACTGCGGCGCACGCACCAGCTAGCGGCGAAAATCCCGGCGTTGGTTGCGCTCGGACTCCGCTTCTCCCGCGAGGAAGAAGAACGCGCAGCGCAAGACACCGACGAGTGGGTCCCGGGGCGCGAGAGCGACCAGCCAAGCGCGCGCGTGCGTGAGGTATGGCTGAGTACGCAGGAGGTCGCTGACCAGTGGGGCCCACAGACCAGCCGCAGAGTCACGCGCGTGGGTGACTGCCCGGTGGACCCAAGGTGTCGGCGCCACCTTCCTCCAGCTGGGCTCGCGTGGAGAACACCCAAGATGGGCCGGAATGGAGCGCCAGGGCCCAGGTAACCCCTTTATCTTTTTCTTTTATGTTTATTTCCTATTTTCAAATTTAAATCCCAATTTGAATTCCAAGTATGACTTTGAATTTGTACTCAAATTATAGATAAATTTTAATCATACCAGTATGGTTGAGTTGGTGTATTTATAAATTTTGTTTTATATTTTATATTATTTCTTTCTTTCTTTCTCCTTTTTCCTCAAATCCTTTTCTCATTGTCCATTTTATTTCTATGTTGTCACCAAATGCACACACAAATAAAATATCCAGCATGATGCAACAATTTAGTAGCATGTCTTTTATTAATTGTTCCTGGACATGGTGTTCTCATATGATGGTGCATAAAGATCAAACTCACATAAAGAGAAAATGTTTCTCTATTGATATTATTCCTAGCACTTACAAAGTAGGTGTTACAAATCCTACCCCCCTTAAAAATAATCTCGTCCTCGAGATTTAAGAAGATCTAGGGAAAAGGTGGGGAAAATCTATGCGAAGCTCTTCTTCTCTTTCCCAAGTTGCTTCATCTTCGCTGTGGTGACTCCATTGCACTTTACACATCTTTACCACCTTATTCCTTGTAACTCGAGTCAATGTATCCAAAATCTTGATCGGGTACTCCGTGTAAGTCAAATCACCTTGAACACTAAGCTCTTCCATGGGTAACTGTTCCTCGGGAACACGGAGACACTTCTTAAGTTGAGACACATGGAACACATTATGCACATCCGATAGACTAGCAGGTAACTCAAGTTGGTATGCCATCTCTCCAACTCTCCTAAAGATCAAGAATGGTCCAATATAGCGAGGGGACAATTTGCCCTTAACCTTAAATCTCCTCATTCCGCGAAGTGGTGACACTTTGAGGTACACAAAATCTCCTTCTTCAAATTCCAGTGGCCTTCGTCTATTATCCGCATAACTCTTTTGCCTGGTTTGAGCTACCCTCAAATTCTCTCGAATTATACGAACTTGTTCTTCTGCTTCTTGAATCAATTCAGGCCCAAAGAACTGTCTCTCTCCAGTCTGATCCAATATAGAGGAGTCCTGCACTTCCTCCCATATAAAGCCTCAAAAGGTGACATCTTCAGACTGGCCTGATAACTATTATTATATGAGAACTCAGCATACGGTAGACTTTTATCCCAACTTCCTCCATGTTGAAGGGCACAAGCTCTCAACATATCCTCCAAAACTTGATTAGTCCTTTCAGTCTGTCCATCAGTCTGAGGGTGATAAGCCGTACTGAAATTCAACTTCGTGCTCATGTTCTCATGAAAGCTTCTCCAAAACCTTGAGGTAAACTGCGAACCTCGATCAGACACGATCTTCTTTGGTACTCCATGTAAACACACAATCCGAGCCATATATAATTCTGCTAGCTGAGAACCTTTATAAGTAGTCTTCACAGGAATAAAGTGAGCCACTTTAGTCAATCTATCCACAATCACCCATATAGCATCATATCCTTTCTGGGTGCGAGGCAATCCAGTAATGAAATCCATACCAATCTCTTCCCATTTCCACTCGGGTATCTTCAGTGGATGCAGTAATCCAGCTGGCCTCTGGTGTTCAGCCTTAACTCTTTGACATACATCGCACATAGCCACATGTGCAGCTACATCTCTTTTCAATCCATACCACCAATACTTCCGTTTCAAATCCTGATACATCTTGGTACTACCAGGATGAATAGAATAATCCGAATCATGGGCCTCTTTTAAAATAGTCTCTCGAAGGCTTTTAATATCAGGAACACATATCCTGTCCTTGAACCATACGGTGCCCTGCTCATCTTCCGTGAATTCCGGAACTCGACCTTCAGTAATCAGATCCTTAATCTCTTTATCTTAGCATCACCAACTTGTCCTTTGCGGATCTCTTGCTCCAAAGTAGGTTCCACATCAATAGTAACTCCCTCAGTATGAGCAACTATCCCCAGGTTAAGTCTCCTGAAATCCTCAACAATCTCATCGGGTAGCTGGGCAACAACAGCTGAATGAACATGCTCCTTGCGACTCAAGGCATCTGCAACCAAGTTTGCCTTGCCCGGGTGATAGTGAATCTCCAAATCATAATCTTTAATAAGCTCCAACCAACGGCGTTGCCTAAGATTGAGATCCTTCTGAGTGAATATATACTTCAAACTCTTATGATCCGTATACACTTGGCACTTGGTCCCCATGATATAATGTCTCCAAATCTTAAGTGCATGCCACAACGGCTTGCCAATTCCAAGTCATGAGTGGGGTAGTTCAATTCATGTCTCCGCAACTGACGAGAAGCATAAGCAATCACATGTCCTTCTTGCATGAGCACACATCCTAAGCCTTGGCCACATGCATCGCAATAGATGTCAAATCCTTTCTGTAGGTCCGGCATAACCAATACTGGTGGCGACATCAACCTCTTCTTCAATAGATCAAAGCTGTCTTGACACTTCTCGTCCCACTTAAATTCTTTTCCTTTCTCCAAAAGCGAAGTCATCGGCTTAGCAATCTTAGAAAATCCTTCGATAAACCTCCGATAATATCCAGCAAGTCCTAAGAAACTTCGAATCTCAGTAACTGTAGTGGGTAACTCTCCACTCCATTATCTCCTTAACCTTAGCAGGATCCACTGCTATTCCTCCATTAGAAATAATATGACCAAGAAATGGCACTTCGCCAATCCAAAACTCGCACTTGCTGAACTTAGCATAGAGTTGATTATCTCGTAGCTTCTGTAGCACCATCCTCAGATGTTCCTCGTGATCACTATCACTCTGAGAATAGATAAGAATATCGTCGATGAATACCACGACGAATCTATCCAAATACTCCATAAACACCTTGTTCATTAAGTTCATAAAATAAGCTGGTGCATTGGTTAATCCAAACGACATAACAGTAAACTCATACAATCCATATCTAGTCGAGAAAGCCGTCTTGGGAATATCCGATGGTCTAATCCTCATCTGATGGTAACCGGATCAGAGATCAATCTTCGAGAACACTCTAGCACCTCTCATCTGATCAAATAAATCTTCAATACGGGGCAACGGATACTTGTTCTTCACTGTAACATCATTAAGAGATCTATAATCCACACACATCCGTTGCGATCCATCCTTCTTCTGTACAAACAAGACCGGCGCTCCCCAAGGTGAGGAACTCGGACGAATGTACCCAGCCTCTTGTAACTCAGTTAACTGCTTCTTAAGTTCCTTCAACTCCTCTACGGACATTCTATATGGCCGTTTAGAAATAGGGGCGGTTCCAGGTAAGAGGTCAATAACAAACTCAACTTCTCTATCAGGTGGCATTCCTGGTAACTCCTCTGGAAAGACATCCGGAAAATCTCTAACCACCCGGATATTGTCACCAACAAACTCCTCAGGCATGAAGAACATTGCACGCATAGATGAGGAGGTTACTGCAATGTTAACTTGAAACCTTTCTCCTTTAGTAGTAGTGAGTTCTACGGTACCTCTACCACATGCTATAATGGCCTTTGCCTTTCTTAGCCATGACATACCAAGGATCAAATCTATACTGCTTGACTCCAATATTATAGCAGTAGCTCCAAATTCTCTACCCATAATGGTTAATATCAATCTACATGTCATTTGATTCGCCTCAACTGGCCCTTTAGGTGTAATTACTATCAGGGGTTTTCTCATATTTAGCAGTGGTATTTCATTGGTGTTGGCATATCTAGCAGACATGAATGAATGTGTAGCACCAGAATCAAATAATATGGTTGCAGGAATTGCATTAACATAAAACATACCAATTACGAGGTCCCCTCCATCCGGAGTAGCATCAACGCTGACTTGATTAACCTTGGCAATAGAATATCCCTTGCCAGTCCCTGGAGTTTGCTGCCTGTTCTGAACTGGAGTAGTAGCAATCCTCTGTGGGCAGACATTTGCATAATGACCAACCTTCCCACACTTGAAGCATTGAGTGCCCGGACTCTGTCCTGAAAACTTCGTCGGGGTGCCAGTAGGGGTAGCCTGTCGAGGAGGTGGAGTCCTCAGTGGTGACTGCTGAACTGGGCGTGGTCCTCCTGGTCGAGTCGGTGTACTCTGGGGTGAACTGTAGCGAGGACGAACACTGCTGCTTCCTTGTCCTTGAGATATTGCCTTCCTCTTCAAATCTCCCAGCTGAACACGCTTGTGTTCAATAGCCAGGGCCTTATCAAGCAGCCTCTGAAATGATGGAAATGTGTGTGCCACTAGAGCATACTGCAGTGGTCCATTAAGTCCTTCAATGAAATGCTCCTGCTTCCTCTCGTCTTCAGCAACTTCTTCAGGGGCATATCTGGATAGCTGAATAAACTTGTCTCTGTACTCGCTGACTGACATACTCCCTTGCTTCAGCGACAGAAATTCCTTCTTCTTAATCTTTATCATACCAGCTGGAATATGGTAGTTCCTGAACTGCGTACTGAACTCTGCCCAAGTAATAGTATCCGCAGCATCGTGGGCAGCAGTATAAGAATCCCACCAGTCAGCAGCAGGACCAATCAGACGTCCAGAAGCATATAAAACCTTCTCACGGTCCGTGCACTGTGCAATATTCAGCATCTTCTCAATTGCTTTCAGCCAATCATCCGCGTCCAGTGGATCAGGTGAGCTAGCAAATGTGGGTGGCTTATGGCTCATGAACTCCCTATGCTTATCTCGGGGTGGAACTGGTGGTGGTGGTGGAGGCAGTGGCACTTGTTGCTGCTGTTGCTGCTGTTGCATTTGTTGTTGCAGCTGCTGTTGTTGTACCCTCCTTTCCTGGCGTATCTCATCTCGCTCCTGGCGCAACTCCTGGCGTATGTCCTCTCTTTCTTGACGCATCTCCTGGCATTCTTGCTGCATCTGAGCACGCATATCAGCCATAGTGTCTGCCATTTGCTGCATCACCGCCATCTGAGCAGCAACCAGTGGGTCAACTCCGCCTGGTGGAGGATTAGGAGGATTCATCCCTGCAGGTTGTGGCTGAGGTTGTCTTCGAGTGTGTTGGTTAGGAGGTAGATCAATTCCACCACCCCGCCTGGTATTGACCATCTGAGTTAGATACATATGGTAAGAAGATAATAGACAAGGCAAGTATTTACAAATCAGGTTACTTTGGGGGATTTATTAGCTAAGCAGATTAATATTTCACCTATCCTAGCTAATTCAATACCTTATGGTGGTACAAACTAAGATGTCCATAATTCAATCAATCAAAGAAGCAAATCAGGCATTTAGCATCAGCACAATCAAACAACATTTTTAAATAGAGAAAATAGTTTTAATTTTTTTTTGTCTTAGGTTCCCTATCTCTTAGAAATATCATAAGGGTAGGGATTCCAAGGTGTGAAATCCATCTTGTCTTAGAGTAGAAAAGGTAAGAATGATCAGAGTAGAACAGTAGAAGGTGAGACAAGATCAAGATGAGATAAGTATAGAATGAGTCAGAGTAAGTTAAGTAGGAGAGGGTTTGTCCCTTTCTATCTAGGTCTCGTCCTACAGTCAACATTTCCTCTGATACCACTTCTGTAACACCCGGTTTTAAAGAACAAAGCTGGGTGCATCTCATACATGCGCCAAGAAGACAACATATATAATAACAGAGTGTATAGAGATAAATGTCATAAAACATCAGAGTATTTATTACATAGCGGAAGACTTATTACAAATGAAATAATAAAGATAAAATGAACTAAGGATCGTCGGCGCCAATGTCGACTGGGAAACGCCACCTAGATCAGATCGAACTCCTCAGTGTTAGGCAGCTCCTCCTGAACCACCTGATCATCTCCTGTGGGGGGGTGTGAGACAGCAAGGGTGAGCTCACACATGATCATAGCTCAACAAGTTGTGGGGAACCAGTGGACACAAACTCACAAAGGTGTGAGTTCATGTGATGTGTAAGGCTAATCAATGATAGAGGTTAAAGCTGAGCATTGCTTTTAAGTAGTTGGTCAAAATTTTATTAGCAATTACTAAGTGTAAGTAAATACCAAACCATAAGTAAAGTAATAGAACAAAATTAATAATAAACCCATGCAATACAAATGACAAAATTGAATTTAAGTTCCATAATTTAAACATCAAAGAGTCCTGAGCTGCTCGTGACCGTGAGCTCGGCTAGTATACCAGTTTTACACTCTGCAGAGGTTGTACCCTTTACCCACAAGTCATGTTACCCATCTGCCAAGGGGTCATGAATCCCATACACCTCTACCTAGGAAGCGCGGCAGGGCAACACTACGAGGCCTTTACAAAGTTCCACTAGCTTCCGAAAACCCGCTACAGTTTATGGGAAGATCCAGTACAGGGTTCCTGGCTGACTGCCATCCCAGCAAAACCAACCAGGGACCTCCCCGCACTGACCTCTCCCCTACTGCCCTTGCCCCTTTCGGGTAAGGTAGTCTTCCACTAGCTTTCCTAATTAGTCAGCCAAGGGGTCCCATTCCTCCCTTGTGGTGGCACGTGTTACTCAAGTTAAGCTCTATGTTCCAATTAACATTAATGATAACAACATGAACATAAACAGAATAACAACAAGAATTGGAACATAGAGGTAATAAATGATTATCCCAAAACCATATAGAGCAATAGCAAACTACCCAAGTGATTCAGGGGTAAACAAGGTAATGAGATAAACAATCTAGGGTGACCTATTGGGTCCCATCAAAATTAACCTATGCATGAGTATGTGATATTAAAGAACATTATTGGGTAAAAAGTGGTCAAGGGCACAACTTGCCTTCAATGAGCTCCTGCTCAGCTACTTCAACCTGCTGCTCACCAGTATCCTCAGCAACGGGCTCTTCTACTCGCCACAATACAAACAAGCACAGGATATAGGGAAAATTAACATTACACCAAGCATGTAAACAAAATACACAGAAATATTCTACATATTAAAATAAAAACTTAGGAACTGGAATCATAATTTTCTGAGTTATAGATTTCAAGTTATGCATTTTCAAAGGTTTTATGTGCTTTAAATAGGATTAAGTGATAAATAAATTTCCTACTGTTGTTATGCCCAAAACAGAGACACTAAGTGCTAGAGAATAAAATTACAAGATTTTAGGAACTGGAATGGCTCAATTTGGAGTTAGTATGAATTTTCTATGAATTATTGAAGTTCTAGCAATTATTTTCATATTAAAAATTCATTTTCTATTTATTTCCTCTGGTTTTCGTGTTGACTGGACTGGGCCTCAAATAAGCCGAAGCGCAGGGGGCTCTGCGCAAGATATCCTAGACTCAGTGCATAGTAAAAATGGACGGCGGATTTATTTCTGTGAAACCGAGGGGCTCTTTACTAAATTTACACGGCGAAGGGGTAACTTCTAATCTGGACCGTTCGATCAAACGTGGATGGCTCGGATTAGATCCACTCATCACCCGAACCGGTATGCGACATGAGCGCTCCGATCTTAATCCAACGACTCGAATTTAATGAAGCCGAGACCTCGCCTCAGCCCTCGGATCGAATCCTACGGCCCGGATCGGTCTAGCGAAGGGGTATCTCCCTGTTTTAATCACAGCCGCCCATTCTCGGATCCATGGCCACGGCGCCATCACCTTCCCTCAGCCAACACCCGAGACGACGGCGAACAGCCCGCGGCGGCGCCGCCCCCGCCGTGACCAAACCCAGTGCTCGGTGGCCCAAATCCTAATCCTACGTAAGGTACACGAACTAGAGATGAATGCGAGTCGGGGGAAAGAGTCCTTACCGTGAATCCCGCCGAGTTGCGCCCTGTCCACGAAGGAGAGCGGAATCGCGGCGGCGCTTGTACTCCGGTGACAAATCCAGGGGTCCCTGGTCGCCAATCCCGCACGCTGAGGCCACGGTCGAGTCACACACCGCAGGGCGAAGCTCCCAGGTCCCGATCCGAGGCCCGAACGGCAACACAGGCGGGGTTCCGCGGCGGCGGGTCACTTCCTCACTGCGGACGCAATTCTGGAGGTGGCGGCGGGTTTCTTGGCAGGGATGAGGTGCGGAGGACGGGATGGCGAGTCGGCGCGGGGCTCGCGACACTTATACTGCGGCGCACGCACCAGCTAGCGGCGAAAATCCCGGCGTTGGTTGCGCTCGGACTCCGCTTCTCCCGCGAGGAAGAAGAACGCGCAGCGCAAGACACCGACGAGTGGGTCCCGGGAGTCAGAGAGCGGGCGCGAGAGCAACCAGCCAAGCGCGCGCATGCGTGAGGTATGGCTGAGTACGCAGGAGGTCGCTGACCAGTGGGGCCCACAGACCAGCCGCAGAGTCACGCGCGTGGGTGACTGCCCGGTGGACCCAAGGTGTCGGCGCCACCTTCCTCCAGCTGGGCTCGCGTGGAGAACACCCAAGATGGGCCGGAATGGAGCGCCAGGGCCCAGGTAACCCCTTTATCTTTTTCTTTTTATGTTTTATTTCCTATTTTCAAATTTAAATCCCAATTTGAATTCCAAGTATGACTTTGAATTTGTACTCAAATTATAGATAAATTTTAATCATACCAGTATGGTTGAGTTGGTGTATTTATAAATTTTGTTTTATATTTTATATTATTTCTTTCTTTCTTTCTCCTTTTTCCTCAAATCCTTTTCTCATTGTCATTTTATTTCTATGTTGTCACCAAATGCACACACAAATAAAATATCCAGCATGATGCAACAATTTAGTAGCATGTCTTTTATTAATTGTTCCTGGACATGGTGTTCTCATATGATGGTGCATAAAGATCAAACTCACATAAAGAGAAAATGTTTCTCTATTGATATTATTCCTAGCACTTACAAAGTAGGTGTTACAAAGACCCACTTGGTTCCTACAACATTTTGGTTAGGACGTGGAACTAAATGCCATACCTCGTTCCTTGTGAAATTGTTGAGCTCCTCTTGCATCGCCATCACCCAATCCGAATCTTGAAGTGCTTCCTCTACCCTGTGTGGCTCAATAGAGGAAACAAAAGAGTAATGCTCACAGAAATGTGCAACACGAGATCGAGTGGTTACCCCCTTATGAATGTCGCCGAGGATGGTGTCGACGGGGTGATCTCGTTGTATTGCTTGGTGGACTCTTGGATGTGGCGGCCTTGGTTGTTCATCCTCCTTGTCTTCATCAGTTGCATCTCCCCCTTGATCATTGCCGTCATCTTGAGGTGGCTCATCATTTTGTTCTACCTCTTTATCAACTTGGGCCTCGTCCTCATTTTGAGTTGGTGGAGATGCTTGTGTGGAGGAGGATGGTTGATCTTGTGCATGTGGAGGCTCTTCGGATTCCTTAGGACACACATCCCCAATGGACATGTTTCTTAGCGCGATGCATGGAGCCTGTTCTTCACCTATCTCATCAAGATCAACTTGCTCTACTTGAGAGCCGTTAGTCTCATCAAACACAACGTCACAAGAAACTTCAACTAGTCCTGAGGACTTGTTAAAGACTCTATATGCCCTTGTGTTTGAGTCATATCCTAGTAAAAAGCCTTCTACAGTTTTAGGAGCAAATTTAGATTTTCTACCTCTTTTAACAAGAATAAAGCATTTGCTACCAAAAACTCTAAAATATGAAATATTGGGCTTTTTACCAGTTAGGAGTTCATAAGATGTCTTTTGAGGATTCGGTGTAGATATAACCGATTGATGGCGTAGCAGGCGGTGTTGACCGCCTCGGCCCAAAACCGATCTGGTGTCTTGTACTCATCAAGCATGGTTCTTGCCATGTCCAATAGAGTTCGATTTTTCCTCTCCACTACACCATTTTGTTGTGGGGTGTAGGGAGAAGAGAACTCATGCTTGATGCCCTCCTCCTCAAGGAAGCCTTCAATTTAAGAGTTCTTGAACTCCGTCCCATTGTCGCTTCTAATTTTCTTGATCCTTAAGCCGAACTCATTTTGAGCTCGTCTCAAGAATCCTTTTAAGGTCTCTTGGGTATGAGATTTTTCCTGCAAAAATAATACCCAAGTGAAGCGAGAATAGTCATCCACAATAACTAGACAGTACTTACTCCCGCCGATGCTTATGTAAGCGATCGGGCCGAATAAATCCATGTGTAGGAGCTCCAGTGGCCTGTCACTTGTCATAATGTTCTTGTGTGGATGATGAGTGCCAACTTGCTTCCCGGCTTGGCATGCGCTACAAATCTTGTCTTTCTCAAAATGAACATTTATTAGTCCTAAAATGTGTTCTCCCTTTAGAAGCTTATGAAGATTCTTCATTCCAACATGGGCTAGTCGGCGGTGCCAGAGCCAACCCATGTTAGTCTTAGCAACCAAGCAAGTGTCGAGTTCAGCTCTATCAAAATCTACCAAGTATAGCTGGCCCTCTAACACTCCCTTAAATGCTATTGAATCATCACTTCTTCTAAAGACAGTGACACCTACATCAGTAAATAGACAGTTGTAGCCCATTTGACATAATTGCGAAACGGAAAGCAAATTGTAATCTAAAGAGTCTACAAGAAAAACTATGGAAATAGTATGGTCAGGTGATATAGCAATTTTACCCAATCCTTTGACCAAACCTTGATTTCCATCCCCGAATGTGATAGCTCGTTGGGGATCTTGGTTTTTCTCATATGAGGAGAACATCTTCTTCTCCCCTGTCATGTGGTTTGTGCACCCGCTGTCGAGTATCCAACTTGAGCCCCCGGATGCATAAACCTACAAAACAATTTTAGTTCTTGACTTTAGGTACCCAAACGGTTTTGGGTCCTTTGGCATTAGAAACAAGAACTTTGGGTACCCAAACACAAGTCTTGGAGCCCTTGTGTTTGCCCCCAACAAACTTGGCAACTACCTTGCCGGATTTGTTAGTCAAAACATAAGATGCATCAAAGTCTTAAATGAAATGCCATGATCATTTGATGCACTAGGAGTTTTCTTTCTAGGCAACTTAGCACGGGTTGGTTGCCTAGAGCTAGATGTCTCACCCTTATACATAAAAGCATGGTTAGGGCCAGAGTGAGACTTCCTAGAATGAATTTTCTTAATTTTGCTCTCGGGATAACCGGCAGGATACAAAATGTAACCCTCGTTATCCTGAGGCATGGGAGCCTTGCCCTTAACAAAGTTAGACAAGTTTTTAGGAGGGGCATTAAGTTTGACATTGTCTCCCCTTTGGAAGCCAATGCCATCCTTGATGCCAGGGCGTCTCCCATTATAGAGCATACTTCTAGCAAATTTAAACTTTTCATTTTCTAAGTTATGCTCGGCAATTTTAGCATCTAACATTGCTATATGATCATTTTGTTGTTTAATTAAAGCCATGTGATCATGAATAACATTGATATCAACATCTCTACATCTAGTACAAATAGAAGTGTTCTCAACGGTAGATGTAGAGGGTTTACAAGATTTTAATTCTACAACCTTAGCATGCAACATATCATTCTTAGTTCTAAGGTCGGAAATAGTAGTATTGCAGACATCAAAATCTTTAACCTTAGCAATTAACTTTTCATTTTCAATCATAAGGCTATCAAGAGAAATATTCAATTCATCAATCCTAGCAAGCAAATCAACATTATCATCTCTAGGATTGGAAATTGAATCAATACAAACATGGAAATCAACCTTAGCAATTAATTTAGCATTTTCATTTCTAAGGTTGTCAATGGTCTCATGGCAAGTGCTTAGCTCACTAGACAATTTTTCACATTTTTCAACTTGTAGAGCATAAGCATTTTTAACCTTAACATGTTTCTTGTTTTCCTTAATTAGGAAGTCCTCTTGGGAATCCAAAAGGTCATCCTTTCCATGAATGGCACTAATTAATTCATTCAATTTTTCTTTTTGTTCCATGTTAAGGTTGGCAAAAAGGGTACGCAAATTATTTTCCTCATCACTAGCATTATCATCACTAGAGGATTCATATTTAGTAGAGGATTTAGATTTACCTTCTTCCTTTTGCCATCCTTTTCCATGAGGCACTTGTGGCCGACGTTGGGGAAGAGGAGTCCCTTGGTGACGGCGATGTTGGCGGCGTCCTCGTCGGAGGAGGACTCGGTGGAGCTCTCGTCGGAGTCCCACTCCCGGCAAACATGGGCATCGCCGCCCTTCTTCTTGTAGTACCTCTTCTTTTCTCTCCTCTTTCCCTTCTTGTCGTCGCCCCTGTCACTGTCACTAGATATAGGACATTTTGCAATAAAATGACCGGGCTTACCACATTTGTAGCAAACCTTCTTGGAACAGGATTTGTAATCCTTCCCCTTCCGTTGCTTGAGGATTTGGCGAAAGCTTTTGATGATTAAAGCCATCTCCTCATTGTCGAGCTTGGAGGCGTCAATTGGTTGTCTACTCGGTGTAGACTCCTCCTTCTTCTCCTCCGTCGCCTTAAATGCCACCGGTTGTGCTTCGGACGTGGAGGGTTCATCAAGCTCGTTGATCTTCTTTGAGCCCTTGATCATACATTCAAAGCTCACAAAATTCCCGATTACTTCCTCGGGAGTCATTAGTGTATATCTTGGATTACCACGAATTAATTGTACTTGAGTAGGGTTAAGGAAAATAAGTGATCTTAAAATAACCTTAACCACCTCGTGGTCATCCCATTTCTTGCTCCCGAGGTTGCGCACTTGGTTCACCAAGGTTTTGAGCCGGTTGTACATATCTTGTGGCTCCTCCCCTTGGCGAAGACGAAAACGACCGAGCTCCCCCTCGATCGTTTCCCGCTTGGTGATCTTGGTGAGTTCATCACCCTCATGCGCAGTCTTGAGAAGGTCCCAAATCTCCTTTGCATTCTTCAACCCTTGCACCTTGTTGTATTCCTCCTTGCTTAGAGAGGCGAGGAGTATGGTTGTAGCTTGAGAGTTGAAGTGCTCGATTTGGGCTACTTCGTCCGTATCATAGTCTTCATCCCCTACGGATGGTACCTGTGCTCCAAAATCAACAACATGCCATATACTTTTGTGGAGTGAGGTTAGATGAAATTTCATTAAATAACTCCACCTAGCATAATCTTCGCCATCAAAGGTTGACGGTTTGCCTAATGGAACGGAAAGTAATGGAGTATGTCTAGATGTACGAGGATAGTGTAAGGGGATCTTACTAAACTTCTTGCGCTCTTGGCGCTTAGAAGTTACGGACGGCGCATCGGAGTCGGAGGTCGATGTTGATGAAGTGTCGGTCTCGTAGTAGACCACTTTCCTCATCCTCTTGTGCTTGTCGCCTTTCCGATGCGACTTGTGAGAAGAGGATTTCTCCTTCTTCTCTTTGTGGTGAGAAGAAGAAGATCTTTTCTCCTTCCGTTTGGAGGAGTCCTTCCTCTTCTCCTTCCTCTTGGTGCGGGATTCTTCCGATGAAGTGCTCCCTTGGCTCGTAGTGGGCTTGTCGCCGGTCTCCATCTCCCTCTTGGTGTGATCTCCTGACATCACTTCGAGCGGTTAGGCTCTAATGAAGCACCGGGCTCTGATACCAATTGAAAGTCGCCTAGAGGGGGGTGAATAGGGCGAAGCTGAAATTCTCAAAAATAATCACAACTACAAGTCGGGTTAGCGTTAGAAATATAATAGAGTCCGCGAGAGAGGGTGCAAAACAAATCGCAAGCGAATAATAAAGTGAGACACGCGGATTTGTTTTACCGAGGTTCGGTTCTCGCAAACCTACTCCCCATTGAGGAGGCCACAAAGGCCGGGTCTCTTTCAACCCTTACCCTCTCGCAAACGATCCCTCGGACCGAGTGAGCTTTCTCTTCTCAATCACTTGGAACACAAAGTTCCCACAAGGACCACCACAAGTTTGGTGTCTCTTGTCTCAATTACAAGTGAGTTTGATCGCAATGAAAGAATCAAGAAAGAAGAAAGCAATCCAAGCGCAAGAGCTCGAAAGAACACAAGCAAATCTCTCTTTCTAATCACTAGGGCGTTGTGTGGAATTTGGAGAGGATTTGATCTCTTTGGTGTGTCTAGAATTGAATGCTGGAGCTCTTGTAAGTAGTTGGGAAGTGGAAAACTTGGATGCCATGAATGGTGGGTGGTTGGGGGTATTTATAGCCCCAACCACCAAACTAGCCGTTTGGTGGAGGCTGTCTGTTCGATGGCGCACCGGACAGTCCGGTGCACACCGGACAGTCCGGTGCGACAGCCACGTCACCAAAGTCGTTGGGTTCCGACCGTTGGAGCTCTGACTTCTGGGCCCGCCTGAATGTCCGGTGGCGCACCGGACATGTACTGTAGAGTGTCTGGTGCGCCAGCATGGGCGTGCCTGACCTCTGCGCGCGCTGGCGCGCATTTAATGCGTCGCAGGTAGCCGTTGGCGCCAGAAGTAGCCATTGTCCCGCTGTTACACCGGACAGTCCGGTGTACACCGGACAGTCCGGTGAATTATAGGGGAGCAGCTAAAATGAATTCTCGAGGCTGGCGAGTTCTCGAGGCCGCTCTTCCTTGGAGCACCGGACATGTCCGGTGTACACCGGACAGTCCGGTGAATTATAGCGGAGTTGCCTCTAGAATTTCCCGAGAGTGAAGAGTTCAGCCTCGAAGTTCCTCTGGTGCACCGGACATGTCCGGTGGCCCACCGGACAGTCCGGTGCGCCAGACCAGAGGTGCCTTCGGTTGATCCTTTGCTCTTTTGTTGAACCCAATACTTGATCTTTTTATTGGCTAAGTGTGAACCTTTGGCACCTATATAACTTATACACTAGAGCAAACTAGTTAGTCCTTTTATTTGTGTTGGGCAATTCAACCACCAAAATTATTTAGGAACTAGGTGTAAGCCTAATTCCCTTTCAGAGTCAACAAGGTCCTCGAAGATTTACTCAGAGCCTACGTGTTAACTTTCGATAGAGATTGGGAGTCCAGTTTGCCGTACGCCGAATTCTCGTACAACAACAGCCATCAGGCCAGCATCAAAATGTCACCGTTCGAAGCACTTTATGGAAGGAAATGCCAGACTCCCCTGATGTGATCCAATGTAGGGGAAAGGACACTAGAAGGGCCCGACTTTGTTAAAGAAGCCGAAGAGAAAGTTTCCTTGATCCGCAGAAGGTTACTTGAAGCTCAGAGTCGACAAAAGAGTTACGCAGACAACAGACGAAGAGAACTCCGATTTGAGGAAGGAGATTTCGTTTACCTCAAGGTCTCCCCGATGCGTGGTGTAAAAAGGTTCCAAATGAAAGGAAAGCTAGCGCCACGTTTCGTCGGTCCCTACCCCGTCATTAGCCGAGTGGGACCCGCAGCATACCGTCTTGAGCTACCAGAATCCATGTCAGATATTCACAATGTGTTCCATGTGTCTCAGCTCCACAAATGCCTAAAAGTACCAGAAAACCACATCGAGGCAGATGCAATTCAGATTCAAAAGGATCTCCAGTACCGGGAAAAGCCAGTGAAGATTCTCGACTCAGCAGTCAGAAGGACCCGCAACTCAGAAGTAAGACTCTGTAAGGTTCAGTGGAGCAGGGATGGTGAAGAGGAAGCCACCTGGGAAAGTGAGGACTCTCTGAGGAAGGAATACCCTTATCTTTTCTCGAGCCCCGTCTGAATCTCGAGGGCGAGATTCCTTTAAGTGGGGTAGGTTTGTAACATCCCAAAAATCCTAACCTAGGTTTGAAACCCTAATCTACCCTTTCCCTTCTTTTCTTCCTTTAATTCCAAGAACTCCCTTAGATTTTCTTTCATCATATGCATACACCTTGGTTGATCACAAGCACATCACTTAGATTCTATTTTCCAGCACCTAGATTACCCACAAAATAATTTGTTCAAAAGAAAAAGATGCAAAAAGGGAAATAGGATTTGGAAAATAAAAAGAAAAAGAGAAAAACCCTCTCCCCCCTACTGGGCCGTTTTCCAGCCCAAACCCGCGGCCTCCCCCCCCCCCCTCGCGCCCGCGCTCCCCTCCTCTTTCGGCCCAACCTCGGCCTGCTCCCGCGCGCGCGCCAGCCCGTCTTGCGCTCTCCCTCCCTCTCACTGGCAAGCCAGCCCCACCTGCCAGCCGCCCCCTCTCGCGCGCCCGCTCCCACTGGCAGACCGGCCCCACCGGTCAGCCGCTTCATCATCCTCCCCCCCATATGACGCCCCGCCGTCCCTTCACCGCTGTCCCCTCGCCGCACAGGAAGAGTTCGGCACCGCCCCGTCCACCCCCCCCCCTTGACCAACATCCTTGTCGGTACCGCCCCGCCGTGGCGTCTCATCGGCGGTGCTGTGCGGCATTTATGGCCGGCACTGCACAGCTCGCCAGCGTCCGCCGAGCTCCGCCACTCCCCTCCCCTCGGACGCCTATAAAAGGGTCGCCCCGAGCTCCTTCTTCCCTGCACCGGCCTCGGCCACTCCCCTTCTCCCCTCACCCGAGAGCAATTCGCGAAGCGCCGTCGTCGTCCCCCTCTCCGGTGAGTCCTTTCCTCCTCCCCCCTCCCTCTCCGTTGGTCCAGCGAGAAATTAAGTGAGCCGAGCAGCTCCCTCACGAGGCCACGAACCCGAAGCACCACTTCCCACCCCCCGACCCCCACCTAGAGCCACCGGCGGCGATCCCCGCCACGGAACTCCGCCCCCTCCCCGTGGGCAGCCCCCTCCCAACCCCCTCTGGCCGAATTGAGCCTACCCTTGGAATCGCCATCCTCTGCCCGCGCTAAACCGCTCCTTCTTGGACCGAGAACCGGGCCACCGGCGGCAAGCCGCCGCCAAGCTCACCGGCGACCGGCCCTTCTCCCTCGCTCGGCCGGTTCGCCACGCCGTCTGGCCGCAACGCCGTTTTCTCCCCCCGCTCTCACTGGCAAGTGGGCCCGCAGCGACGTTGTCACCCTCACGCACCGCGCCGTCTCCTCCTCACTCATGGGCCACCGCTGGGCCGAAAGCGCTCCCGCGCGCGCTCACGCCCGGGGTGGGCCAAAAGCCTTGTCCCCAGCCCAGGAAAGGAGAAATCCTTTTTTCTTTTCTTTTCCACCCTTTTTCCCATTTTAAATAGTGTTCTCAATATTTCATGCACCAAAAATTATCAAAAAGGATTTCCAGGGTCACATACAATAATGATGTTAGAAAGTGACACACTATACTTGGTAAACCACTATTGATGTATTGTTTTATTGCCTGTTTCCTAGAAGAAGCGGGGACCGCGGATACGGATCCCGTAGCCCTGGGAGACGGACCGGAGCTCGAACTTCCGGAAGTAGATCTTCTGTGCCAAGAAAGCTTCGACGAAGGCAAGTCCATCCGTCCCTTGATGCATAAATTACCTATTCTCTCTACCACTGCCTAGGCCGGGAATCATGGGGGAATATTGCATCGCGAGTGAGAGATGGCCCGCATTCACATATATACTCTGGATACGAAAGATGGTTCGGGAAGAAGGGAAATGTGTTCTTCAAATAAAATCTCTTTTTGAAAAGTTATGCGATGAAGGGTATTCACCCTCATCACCTTGAGAGTGGGATGATCAAGGACTCCCTGGTTTAGGGGAGGGCCTAAGGTGTTGGCTCAGCTGGTTTAGGCGTGAGCAGAAGGATTGTCCCCTCATATAAGGACCGGCTTGTCATTTTCACTACCTGTACTCCTCTTCTCGTACAACCACTCGAGACTGTGTGGGCAGTCACTCAATCCGAACTCGTGCGGTCCAACCCTAGGGTTAAGAAGGCTGGGGAGCACCGGGAGGATAAGGAGGGGGAAAGTTTTGTCCGGTTTGGGCATGGTGGTGGCCTGACTCCTTCCGGATAACCGCTAAGGTTAGGACGTACGAGTAAGGAAAGAGATCCGGCATTCGGGTCTCGCGACGGTGAGATCGCAGAAACCGGACTAGTGGGTAAAGTGTACACCTCTGCGCAGAGTTGAAACCTATTCGAATAGTCCGTGTCCACTGGTATGGATGAGTCTGGTATGGTATGACAACTAGAGCTTTTTCTATGAGTTTCATGAAAAGGGGAATGTGTGATTAAATAGGTGATGAGAACGAAACTAAGGCCATGGGAGCGGGAAGCTCAGTGGTGGTTGAGTTTTGGTTACTTTTAAGACTATGGGAAAAACCTTTCAGCAACTGCCTTTCTCTAAGAAAATGATGAGTGACTTCAACTACACCAAATAAAGCATGTATATTATATGTCTCTTTCTCTCTACGGGAGCGGGGTGGGCTTGCGGAATACCTAGTGTATTCACCCAGATTTATTTATGTTTTTCAGCTGCCGAAGACTTCTTTTCTGCTATGCTTGATTAAGAGGGTTATGTCTGCACCCAGTTCTGCCTGTGGCTTGGGCTAGTATATTTCGTTTTACTGTGCTTCCTACTTTGGCTCTCTCGAGCTTGTACCCCGGTATTGTAATAACCTTTATCTAAACTCTGTACTATTTGAAGTAAGGAATGTGTTTACTAGCCTCCTAGGACTAGTAATTGTATCACATTTGAGTCCCAAAGGATCGGGACGCTTCAACCATTCAGAGCGTCGTCTATGTACCTCGCCTCCTTGATCATCATTCGCCCGCTTACAAATTTTCCAAGGACTTCTTCGGGCGACATTTTGGTGTACCTGGGATTCTCACGAATATTATTCACCAAATGAGGATCAAGAACGGTAAAGGACCTTAGCATCAGTCGGACGACGTCGTGGTCCGTCCATCACGTGCTTCCGTAGCTCCTTATTTTGTTGATAAGGGTCTTGAGCCGGTTGTATGTTTGGGTCGGCTCCTCGCCCCTTATCATCGCGAATCGTCCAAGCTCGCCCTCCACCAACTCCATCTTAGTGAGCAAGGTGACGTCGTTCCCCTCATGAGAGATTTTGAGGGTATCCCATATTTGCTTGGCGTTATCCAAGCCGCTCACTTTGTGGTATTCATCCTTGCACAATGAAGCTAGAAGAACAGTAGTAGCTTGTGCATTCTTATGAATTTGCTCATTAATGAACATGGGACTATCCGTACTATCAAAGTGCATTCCACTCTCTACAATCTCCCATATACTAGGATGGAGAGAGAACAAGTGACTACGCATTTTGTGACTCCAAAATCCGTAGTCCTCCCCATCAAAATGAGGAGGTTTACCAAGTGGAATAGATAATAAATGAGTGTTTGTACTTTGAGGAATACGAGAGTAATCAAAAGAAAAGTTAGAATTGACCGGTTTCCTTCTCTCGTAGTCGTTGTGGTCGTCGTCCTTTTGGGAAGAAGTAGACTCATCGCTGTCGTCGTAGTAGACGATCTCCTTGATGCGCCTCGTCTTCTTCTTCTTCCCATCTTTCCGTCTATGGCCCGAGCCCGAGTCGGTAGGCTTGTCATCCTTCAGCTCGTTGACGGAAGATTCCTTCTCTTTATCGTTGATCACGATACCCTTCCCCTTAGGATCCATCTCTTCGGGCGATTAGTCCCTTTGTGAAGAGAACGGCTCTGATACCAATTGAGAGCACCTAGAGGGGGGTGAATAGGTGATCCTGTCAATCTTAAAACTTTAAGCCACAAAACTTGGTTAAGTGTTAGCACAATAATTGCCAAGTGGCTAGAGATGAGTCTCAACAAAACACAATAACCACAAGAAATCAATCATAGAGATGGCACGGTGGTTATCCCGTGGTTCGGCCAAGACCAACGCTTGCCTACTCCACGTTATGGCGTCCCAACGGACGAGGGTTGCAATCAACCCCTCTCAAGCGGTCCAAAGACCCACTTGAATACCACGGTGTTTTGCTTGCTTTTCTTAATCCCGTTCGCGAGGAATCTCCACAACTTGGAGCCTCTCGCCCTTACACTTGAAATTCACAAAGAAACACGAAGCAAGGGAGGGATTAGCAACGCACTCAAGACAAGAAATCACAGCAACACCACGCACACAAGTTGCAACGAGAGCTCACAACACAACTCAATGAGTTCACCACTCAACTAGAGCTCTAATTGCTATCGCAAAGAATCAAAGGCGCGGAATCGATGTCTTAGTGCCTAGGAATGCTTAGAGGATGCTTGGTGTACTCCTCCATGCGCCTAGGGGTCCCTTTTATAGCCCCAAGGCAGCTAGGAGCCGTTGAGAGCATTCTAGGAAGGCTGATCTTGCCTTCTGTCGACTGGCGCACCGGACAGTCCGGTGCACACCGGACACTGTCCGGTGCCCGATTCCCTTCCAAAAATGGCGCAGTCGACCGTTGACAGCCAGAGAGCAGTTGGCGCATCGGACATGTCCGGTGCACACCGGACAGTCCGGTGCCTCCTTCTAGCCGTTGGCTCGGCCACATGTCCAGCGAAGATCACGCGGCCGACCGTTGGCCCGGCCGACCGTTGGCTCACCGGACAGTCCGGTGCACACCGGACAGTCCGGTGAATTATAGTCGTACGCCGCCGATGAATTCCCGAGAGCGACGAGTTCGCCTGTGAACGGCCCACCGGACAGTTCGGTGCACCACCGGACAGTCCGGTGAATTATAGCCGTACACCGCCGTCGAAGTCCTGAGAGCAGCCTGTTCGCCAGAGCCAGCCTGGCGCACCGGACACTGTCCGGTGCACCACCGAACAGTCCGGTGCTCCCAGACTGAGCAGAGACTTGGCTGCTCGAGCCATGACATTTCCAATTGGATTTTTCCTGTTTCCAGCACTTAGACACAATACATTAGTCCATAAAACAATGTACTAAGTCTGAGAAACATACCTTTATCCTTGATTTGTACTTTGTCCACCTTTTTACACTAGGGCACTTGTGTTGGACACTAAATCACCAAAATACTTAGAAATGGCCCAAGGGCACATTTCCCTTTCAAGGTGCTGCAGTTGGAGCCCGAACTCCTCCAACAGCAGTAGGAAGAAAGGCGAGATCGGCAGCGCCAAACCGCAGGAGATGTAGGAGACGAACAAAACGAACTCCCCGGCGGCGAGATCACCGAGGGGAGCCGCGCCGGCACGAATCCTTCCGGCGAGCCTCGGCGTGCTCCACCCGAGCAGGCCGCGCACCAGGTTGAACGCCGCCTCAGACTGGAAGCGGTCGGGATGACCTAGCGAAGCCATGACAACTATGGCGGCGCGAGCGTGAAGCAGAGGAGCACGAAGGCAAAGGGGCGCAGAGGAGCACGAAGGCGAAAGGGCGTAGTCGATTGGAAGAGAATGCGAAAGGGTAACTGCTGCACGCAGGGGTGAACCCTTTTTCAAGGAAACCAGAGTCCTCACTCAAGGAAACCCTTCTGCGCGCCCCTCAATCGCCGCAGGAGATCTCGCCCGATGGGCACCAAGGACCAAGTCAAACAGATTGTGTGCCAGACTTCGGGTGCGAAAAGAGCGAACCGCCACGCATGATCGCACGCCGCCTCGGGGCCGCTGCAGAAGGATATTTTTTAACCAAGGCGGTGGCAACGAGGCGTCCCGCGCGTGGCCCAACAAAACCACCAGGCGTGGGGGTCGCGGTCAGTCAGCCGCAGGGACAGATATGGCAGTCAATGTGACCTAAAGCGGATTGACAGTGGGTGCATCAGCAGATATGCTAAAATGCCACGCGCGCACCAGCAGATGTGCTAAAACAGCGCCCCAATCACCGGTCATGCCATGTTGAGGCGAAGTACAAGCTTTGGCCCCACCTGCAGGCTCGCATCCTCCCCTAAGGCGGGCGCGGGGGCCACTGTCGGTACCCTGAAACTAGGGTACCCCCTGCTACTGTGAAAAGACGTAGTACCCACGCGGCTATTTCTTAGTCGCGTGGTAGAAGAGCTGTATGTGGGACCAGACCATGACCCACCCCAGCCTCGGGCAACTACTCTGGGACCACAACAGTGCCTGACCACACCACATGGGTGGGTCCGGAGATGCCACATGTCCAGAGAAGGTGATATACTCTAAGGCATCAACAGTAAGTCCGGACCCTCATGGGAGAGCACCGGACCCCTGGATATACAGTCCGGACCCCCAAGGTTGGTCTAGGACCTCCACGTGTGCAAGCCGGACCCCTGGAATGGGAGCCGGACCCCCCCCCCCCGTATGGGGTTCGGGCCGCCCACAATGGGTTTCCAAGGTCCCAGGACAGAACATACTCGGACCTTGAACAGGACCCAGGCGGGGGTCCGGTGCCGACACGTGTCCGGACCTAGTCTGGTGGATTCCAGACCTGTCCGCATATACTCCTGCTCCCCGCTCAGACATGGACCCGTTGCTGCCACGTGGCATACTGCACGTGGCCTAAGCTAACGGGCGGAACCTAGCATGACGCCTCTGGGCTACATGCGCCTTCGCATTCATTACAGATAACACGTGCGCCTGTCCATCCCACTGACAGGTGGCATGCACAGTCCACGATACGCGGGTCGTGCTGTTATTCATCATTACTCGTATGTTTCGGCTATCAATGTTGCATGGACTGCGGTCATCAAGACTCCCGGTGATTACTCAGGTGTTACTAGCATTAATTACTTACATAATGTACTCCTTCCATTATGCTCCTGGGCCCGCATGTCAGGGCTCAGCATCCTTGTATGTGCATCCCTTATACTATAAAAGGGAAGGCGCACAGCGTTATAGGGACAAGTTTTTACACAGACTCACACGCTCACACGCTCAGGTTGACACACTCAATACAACATACACACAGTGGAGATAGGGTTTTACGCTCCGGCGGTCTGAACCACTATAATCCCTTGTGTGCTCTTGTGTTCATCCCAAATCCACATAACAGGCAAACCGCTGAAGCCCCCTCCTCATCTTAGGATTAGGGCGGGTACATTCCGCCACCCGGCCGGAGAATTTCCTCTCCGACAAGAACACTAACTCTATCTTAAATTTATGTTATGTTATATCTTTTAACCAGTCTAATAGTTTGATAAACAATATACTAGCTGTAGCAAGCTATTTAATAGCAATACATGAAACTAGCAACATGAGATAGATGTAATCTCAAGAATAGATTGAGTACAAACCACATAATATAAAGATGACAAGAGCGAGGGGCGGTTGTTTGCCAATAACCTACATCATTATCATGAGTCTGTCCTAGTTAATTAACGTCACAACTAGCAACACACACCAAGTCCACAATAAGAACGTTGTAAGAATCACTTTAATGAGACACTCCAACAAACCACGAATTGCGCTATAATTGGTCCTTGAGTCTCCCATGGCAAATAAGCATAAGAGCCTCTCAGAGTGATGATTGGAGCTCTGCACGAGGATCTAGCTTTGGTCTAGGAACTCCAAGGGATTACAGAGATCATAACTCTAGATATTTTCATCTTCAACCCAGGAAAGTTTACAAGTTCATCAAGCCTCTCTTGAGAAGGGAACTATATGAGAAACCCAGAATGGTACTTAGTGATTTTGAGAAAAATGGACTCCGGATCATTTGGCTAAGTGATTTTGGTGTTTGATCACCAACATAACCTTGTGGACTAATGTGTTTACTAGTATTTGTGTTTATAGTTCACATAATGCGAAAAGGATTGGACTAAGACACTGATGATGCAATATCTTAAAAGAAGACCTAAAAGATACGCAGAAGTCCAAAACTCAAGAACAAAAGAAGCCCAAGTAAACAACGAAGAAATCCATGAAATGGATAGTCAGCCACCACTCTGGTAACGCACCGGATATTGAATATTACATGTCTGGTATGCACCGGACTGTTCGGTGAGACACTGGGCAGTCTGCGCAGAGAGGCCGCAACTAGGGGCTCTCGAGGCTGTAGGACTGAACTGTTCGGTGTGCACCGGACATTATGGCCAACGATCGGATCCAACGGTCGGCTACTACATGCATCAATGATCGCCTGACGTAGCTAGGGCACCGGACTGTCCGATGCGCTCGTCGACAGAACTGTCAACTTTATGTCCAACGACTATAATTGAGAGAAGGCTATTTATACCCCCTCCAACCGCCATTTGAAGGTGTGGGAGCTCAAGCTATATACCAAGACATATTGTAGACATTTCTAAGTGCTCAAACACCCAATTGCTTAATAGAATCACTCGGTGGTTAGTATAGGGGCCTTGCGAAGTGCTTAGATTAGTTAGACCGCTTATGTGTTTGCTTTAGGTGAATCATAGTTAGTTGAGTAAGTTTAGAAAACCCACAAAACCCCTTGACGCGTGAGCCGTTGTAATTGTATCGAGTGGGGCGAGAGTCTTGCGAGACCGTAACAACCGAGTTTATGTCACGACCGCCACCGTGTAGCGGAGGGAACGAGGCCCGCGTCGTTTCGGCCGAAAGCTCGATAATGGAGACGGCGAGGAGCGTTTGAGAGGAGCCAAAAATGGAACATCACCTGCGCGTGGACAAGGCTCGCAACTCTCTACGGAGTTACTCGACCGAGGTGCTTGGGCCTCGCGTGAGCTACCCTTTGCGCTGTGGCACCAATGAGGATTAGTCGGAACCTTTTGTTGTTCCGGATACCTCGGTAAAAATACTGACGTCATCCACGAAAGTTTGCTTTCTCTACTAACTCTTTACCTTCTGCATTTACATTAAGTACTTAACTTTCAATCTCTCATTTGTAGCTAGATTATTTAGGATTGAAACTTAGACTTTACGATAGAGATAACAACACTTAAACAAAACCTAGTTTGCACATTCTAGATTGATTAGTTGCATAGATTTTGCTTTAGGGATTTATTTGTGACCTAATTTAGAGAGAATGGAGGGGCCGATGCAACGAAAGAAGTCTTTTTAGTTAGGTGAGAGTAACTTATTGATTTTTAAGAAACTAAAAATACTGTTTCTATAAACTAGAATATAAACTGTTATATTTGAAAACATCTCAATTTTTATAAACTAATTTTTTAAAAACTGAGTGCTCCCAAATAGCCCCTAACAACGCAAAATCTGTGCAGAAATGTACACCGTGCTACGAGTGAGTCGTAAATAAAGCGCTTTTGATATTACGAAAAGTGCAAAACGATATTTTGCACCGCTAAAAACGCAAAACAATATTTTTGCACACACATGTACGCCGTGTGCTCATTATCTTCGCTATCTCCCAGTCTGATCCCCACGCCCATGGGCCGCCACCAAAAATCAATTCAAGTAACGCCATTGGAGCTAGCGGAGCAGTGGCATCCTATGCGGGATGAGCAGTGACGTCACCACCCTTCGCCGCCCATCTCCTGCAACAGTCAACAGAGAGGGTGTAGGCCGCAAACTGCAAGCACCAAGCAGGAGAAGGAAGACCGCAGCGCACAGAGAGAGGGGGGTGGCAGCGAAAACCCAAACGGCAACGGCAACAGAAACGAGAACCCAAAACCCGCGCGGCGCCTCAAAAACCACCCAAAGCGAAGAGCGCGGCGCAGAGAAACCAGAGCAAAGCAGCCCAGGCAGGAAGCAGAGAGCCACCACCATCGCCGCGGCGGCATCGGCGACACTACGCTGCCCAAGCAGCGAGCAGAGCCCACACCGCCTCGGCACCTCCCCCATCCGCTTCCTGACCCAGCGCCTCATCGATTGCGATGATGAAGATTCCTTCACGCGCGCCTGCCCCCTACTCGCCGTCGTTCCTATCCGTATAAACCCTCCCCATTTCTCTTCCCCTCTTCCCCCCAAACCCCAACCCCTCCCTCTTGGAGATTTTGGGGGAAATTTTGAATTTTGAATAGGAGTAGAATCGGCGGCCGCCTCCCGTCCCGAGGGATGGCCAAGGCGGAGAAGCTGGTGGTGGAGGTGGTGGCGGCGCACAACCTCATGCCCAAAGACGGCCAGGGCTCCTCGTCGCCGTACGTGGAGGTGGAGTTCGAGCACCAGAAGCGCCGCACGCGGGCCAGGCCCAAGGAGCTCAACCCCGTCTGGAACGAGCGCCTCGTCTTTCCCGTCTCCGACCCCGACGACCTGCCCTACCGCGCCATCGACGTTGGGGTATACAACGACCGCGGCGCCGCCGTCGGCGGAGGCGGCGCTCCGCACGGGCGGAACTTCCTCGGCAAGGTGCGCGTCCCGTCCGCCGGCGTGCCGGCGCCCGGCGAGGAGGCAGTGCCGCAGCTCTTCACCCTCGAGAAGCGCAGCCTCTTCTCCCACATCCGCGGCGAGATCACCCTCAAGATTTACCGCGTCAACTCCGGCGACGTCGTCGTCAAGTCCAAGCAGGAGAAGCCGGCGAAGGCGGTGGTGGTTGGGCCGGAGGTGGTGGCGGCGCCGACGGTGACTGGGCCCAAGAAGCAGCCGCACTCGCATCCGCACCCGCCGCCGCCGCAGCAGCACCAGCGCCACCCTTTGGCGGCCGTGCAGCCGCCGCCGGAGCCGCCCATGGATGTCATGCCGCAACCGCCGGTCCCGATGGCTATGAAGCCGGTGGCGATGCACGCGGACCCTTACCCCGTCCCGCCCATGTTCTCCGGCCCTGCGGACTTCTCGCTGAAGGAGACGCGGCCCCGCCTCGGCAGCGGCGTCGTCGCCGACAAGGCGAGCGCGACCTACGACCTGGTGGAGCAGGTGGAGTACCTCTACGTGCGCGTGGTGCGCGCGCGCGGCGTGCCCATGGCTACCGAGGCCGTCGCGGAGGTCAAGCTTGGCAACTACCGCGGCGTGACGCCGGCCGTCCCTTCGCACAACTGGGACCAGGTGTTCGCCTTCTCCAGGGAGACCATCCAGTCGTCGTTCGTGGAGGTGTTCGTGCGCGCGCGGGGCAGCGACGACCACGTCGGCCGCGTCTGGTTCGACCTCTCCGAGGTTCCGCGCCGCGCGCCGCCCGACAGCACGCTCGCCCCGCAGTGGTACAGCATGGAGGACCGCAAGGGACAGCGCGGCGGCGCGGAGGTGATGCTCGCCGTCTGGTTCGGCACCCAGGCCGACGAGTCGTTCGCGGAGGCCTGGCACTCCAAGGCCGCCGGCGTCCACGGCAACGGGGCGCTTGGCTCTATCAGGTCCAAGGTGTACGTCGCGCCCAAGCTCTGGTATCTTCGTATCTCCGTGATTGAAGGGCAGGACCTGTTCCCCATGGACAAGGGCCCGTTGGCGATCGGTCGATTCCCGGAGCTCTTCGTGCGTGCGCAGGTGGGGAGCCAGATCATGCGCACACGGCCGGCGCCGGTGGTGTCGACACGGGGACCTGCGAGTCCATTCTGGAATGAAGACCTGATGTTCGTGGTGGCTGAGCCATTTGAGGAGTTCCTTGTTCTGTCCGTGGAAGATCGTGTGTCGCCAGGCCGTGATGAGTTGCTTGGCCGCCTCGTCGTGCCGGTGTCTGCCATCGAGAGGCGGTGGGATTGGAAGCCAGTGGTTTCCAGGTGGTTCGGGCTGGACTGTGGTACTGGTGGTGGCAATGTTGCTGGCAACAGTGTGCACAGGTTCGGGAGCCGCCGTGTGCATCTCCGGCTAAGTCTTGATGGCGGCTACCATGTTCTGGATGAGGCTACAGCTTACAGCAGCGACCTCCAGCCTACAGCAAAACAGCTATGGAAGCCACATGTTGGAGTGCTCGAGCTTGGTGTTCTTGGTGCCACTGGACTGATGCCAGTGAAGTCACGTGATGGTGGTAGGGGCGCAACGACGGATGCTTATTGCGTTGCAAAGTACGGCCAGAAGTGGATCCGCACACGCACCATTGTTGACTCGTTGTGCCCCCGGTGGAACGAGCAGTACACATGGGACGTGTTCGACCCCTGCACCGTCATCACTGTAGGTGTGTTTGACAATTGCCATGTTGACAGCGCATCTGGGAGTGCTGCTCGTGACAGTTGCATTGGCAAGGTCCGTATCCGGCTCTCGACATTGGAGACTGATAGGGTGTATACCCATGCCTACCCTCTGCTGATGCTGCATCCAACGGGGGTGAAGAAGATGGGGGAGCTTCACCTAGCTGTGCGCTTCGCCTGTGGCAACGCCGGCAACATGTTCCATGCCTATGCACACCCATTGCTTCCGAAGATGCACTATGCAGAGCCACTCCTCGTGCGCCAGGTCGAGACCCTTCGGTGTCAGGCCACCAACGTGGTTGCGGCCCGGCTTGGACGTGCCGAGCCACCCCTCGGCAAGGAGGTTGTCGAGTACATGCTTGACCATCGCTCAAGCCTGTGGAGCATGCGGCGCAGCAAGGCAAACTTCTTCCGCCTCATCAATGTGCTCTCCGGCCCTGTTGCTATCGGCAGGTGGTTCGAGCTCGTCCGCTCTTGGCAGCGCCCGGTGCACTCATGCTTGGCCGTGTTCACGTTCCTGGTGTTCCTCGCAACGCCGGAGCTGGTTCTTCCGACAGCCTTTCTGGCCATGGCGTTCGCGGGGCTCTGGAGGTACAGAGCCCGCCCAAGGCACCCGCCTCACATGGAGATGAGGCTGTCTCACGCGGACGGAGCCACCGCAGACGAGCTGGACGAGGAGTTCGACACGTTCCCTTCGACCCGCGGCGACGTCGTGCGTTTCCGGTACGACCGCCTCCGCAGCGTGGCCGGGAGGGTCCAGACGGTGGTGGGCGACATCGCGACGCAGGGCGAGAGGATGCAGGCCGTCCTGAGCTGGCGTGACCCGAGGGCGACGCTGCTCTTCGCCGTCGCCTGCTTCGCTGCCGCGGTGATCGCGTATTGCGTTCCCACGAAGGTGATGGTTGGGATGTGGGGCCTCTACGCCATGCGTCCGCCGAGGTTCAGGAGCAGGATGCCTTCCCCGCTGATGAACTTCTTCCGAAGGCTTCCTTCGAGGGCTGACATCCTGCTCTGATCCTTAAGTGGCTCCTACTGCTGTCTCTGTCTGGCCGGCCGGCTGGCTGGCAGTGGATAGTCAGTTTGGCCCTCTGATTCAGTTAGGCGGTTTTGGCAGGAAGGGAGTGAGTCTAGGAAGAAACAAATTAGTCTGCTGATGTGGTGGTTGTTAGCTTGATGTCGTTTACCCTGTTGGTGTGAGGTATTGCAGTACTGTTGTGTGCTATCTGATGCGTTTGGTAGTAGTTAGTTGTAGGCTTTGCTGTACCAGCAGCTGTTCTTGTGCTTCGGCTTAAGTCGTGCTAGCAATGGCTAGCGGAGTAGAAGTAGTTTGGTAGTAGGTTGTGATGTTTTCGGCAAACTGGTGAGATCATGAGTTTCAGTTTAACTAGAGAACTGCTTGGATCCTTATGCCCTGTGCTTTATCTAAAAACTGTCTGCTGGATGCTGGTTGCCCAAACTATCATCAGTAGCAAATGCAGAATCTGTGTGTTTTTTTCCTTTCTTGGAGCTCACCAGAGTACAATTGTCTCCTTAAATATCTTCCTGTCTCTAAACTCTTGTCTGTTCTTGAAAGATGGAATGGTTGTTGTTCCACTCACGTGTGCATGGCTCCTGCGAAGGTAGAGTATATATATTTAAACCATATCCTCCAGACTAAGCTGTTTTTTGTTGAGGTTGTCTCCATACCGTTCCCATGTGGCTCAGGGCTTAAAGTAATGGAGCAAGGAATAGGAATTGTGTCTGTGCTGCAATGGTTAGGCCATGCATGTTTTGAACCTGGCTAACGCAAGGGTGAAGCCATGTGCTTGTGTTGTGTTCAAAAGTGTTTGCTTGTCTTGGGAGGCTCGACATGTTAGCTTTGTACTAGACATACGGACCCATGAGCTTCTGGATAAAATAGGGGCCGCCGAGGAGGCGGCGGCCAATCCGTGATCTACTGATCTGGGCTTGTTGGATGGGCTACAACTACCACCTCATTTGGAGGCTATTCAGTTGTAGACTCGGCGGGCCCCTCTTTGAAGCCAAAGCTTAAAGTGGCACCATACGTTGGAGACTCGGATAAGGCTAGTTTTGAATCCAACCCTACTCGGCCATTACCGGTCACTACGGTTTTTATGTCTTAGATATTGTTTCATTTCTTTATATAATAATCCCTTTATTCTTTTTTATTTGTCGTGGTTTAGTTTAGGAATAAACTAGATGGCAACAAATATTTAAGAACAGAGATAATATAAATTAACATAAGCTGCAGTGATTAGAGGTGGGTGCTTTGTTCCAAAAGGCTATGGTTCTAATCCTAGTGGGTGCACCTTTTTATATTTATTTCACTAAGCGTGTGGAGAACTCTGCAACGCTCTCTACACGTGTGGGTGAAAGGGAATTAGGCTTACACCTAGTCCCTAAATAATTTTGGTGGTTGAATTGCCCAACACAAATATTGGACTAACTAGTTTGCTCTAGTGTATAAGTTATACAGGTGCAAAAGGTTCACACTCAGCCAATAAAAAGATCAAGTTTTGGATTCAACAAAGGAGCAAAGAGGCAACCGAAGGCACCTCTGGTCTGGAGGCACCGGACACTGTCCGGTGTACACCGAAAAGTGTCCGGTGCGCCACCGGACAGTGTCCGGTGCACCAGAGGACTCCAACTCGAACTCGCCACCTTTGGGAATTTCTCAAGGCGCTCCGCTATAATTCACCGGACTGTCCGGTGTACACCGGACAGTGTCCGGTGCTCCAAGGAAGCGTGGCCTCCGCAACTCGCCAGCCTCGGGATCGCGCAGCAGCCACTCCGCTATAATTCACCGGACATGTCCGGTGTGCACCGGACTGTCCGGTGTAACCACGGAGCAACGGCTATTTCGGCGCCAACGGCTACCTGTGGCGCATTCAATGCGCGCTCTGCGCGCGCAGAAGTCAGGCGCGCCCATACTGGCGCACCGGACAATGAACAGGAGATGTCCGGTGTGCACCGGACATCCAGGCGGGCCCAGAAGTCAGAAGCTCCAACGGTCAGAATCCAACAGCATTGATGACGTGGCGGCGGCACCGGACATGTCCGGTGTGCACCGGACTGTCCGGTGCGCCATCGAACAGACAGCCTCCCAACGGCCACTTTTGGTGGTTGGGGCTATAAATACCCCAACCACCCCACCATTCATGGCATCCAAGTTTTCCAACTTCCAACCACTATACAAGAGCTAGCATTCATTGCAAAGCACACCAAAAGAGATCAAATCTTCTCCCAACTCCACACAAAGCCCTGGTGACTAGAGAGAGTGATTTGTAGTGTTCATTTGAGCTCTTGCGCTTGGATCGCTTCTTTTTCTTTGGCATTCTTACTTGTGATCAAACACTCACTTGTAATTGAGGCAAGAGACACCAATTGTGTGGTGGTCCTTGCGGGAAGTTTGATTCCCAAGTGATTTGAGAAAGAGAAGCTCACTCGGTCCGAGGGACCGTTTGAGAGAGGGAAGGGTTGAAAGAGACCCGGCCTTTGTGGCCTCCTCAACGGGGAGTAGGTTTGAGAGAACCGAACCTCGGTAAAACAAATCCGCGTGTCTCACTTCATTATTCGCTTGCGATTTGTTTTGCGCCCTCTCTTGCGGACTCTATTATATTTCTAACGCTAACCCGGCTTGTAGTTGTGATTATTTTTGAGATTTTCAGTTTCGCCCTATTCACCCCCCTCTAGGCGACTTTCAGTGGGGAGGGAGACGATGCACAAAGGTGATTTCGACGACAGATCGGTGAGGTTGCTGACTCATCGGCATGGTTGTTACCGACCATAATGATTTTGGATTGGTCGGTATCGATTATGGCATTGAAGCACGTGCTATTATTGACAAGGCGTGTTTGTTAACTCTCTTCGTCGGCGCTAGTATACGAAGTACCCATAAATCTATCTAATACTATAAAAGATGGTACCGATACCGATAGTCCTATATTTGTTAAATCTATCTAATACTACAATACAAAAATATGAAAGATGTGCAAGAGGATCAGGGATGGCAATAGGTGTATACCCATCGGCTAGTATCATTTCATATCCATACCTATAAAAATTATACACGTGTGATTATCCTTATAAGCTCGCGGGTATAAAATCCTACCTCTACTTATGCTCGTGCGAACAATTTTACCCGTTGGGTTATCCATACCCGCTAGAGAAGTCCAAATTTCTAATATGTTAATGATTCAAAATATCAAACAAACACGCAAAAATGAGTTCAACTTGAAATATAACAAACTAACTATATGATTACATGACTTGACAATTAAACAAATGATAACTGAAGAAGGATTTTATTTTAGCTAGGATGAACTTTAATTATATAGTAATAGTGATATGATATAGATATAAACAAATGATACACGTAGTTCCCATCGTACATATATCGGTCTACCCGACGAGTAGAAGTTCCTGCTATTAACATACCTGTGGGTAAAGACATCATGTCGTACCTGCATTTATATCGGGTAAAATATGCTGGCTATTTAGGTTTCAGGTACTCATTGTCATCTCTAAGGATGATGGATTGATGGTGATGAGTAGTTTTATTTTCTTACAAACTATGTAATTTTATTATTTTTATTTAATTTATTTGAATTATGATTTTTTACTCTGTGTTTGATAGAAATAAGAGTATGTAAAAAAATCTGATGTGATGATGAGATGACTGTAGGCTGACTATAAAAAATGTATACTGAAGCTTTATGGTAGATATAAGGCTATCTCTAGTTGATCGTGTAAAATACTGTTTTGTACTGTAGATAGTACACTGTTTGCAGAGTGGAGTTTAAAATAGTGAGTAAGTTATGGAATGAAATAGAGAGTCTGCTGGAGATAACCTAATTACTGATATTGTGATGGATCATGCCGTTGATAACTCACGTGGTAGCAGGCGGTATAAACCGTGATTGGCTGTATCCTAATGGCCCGGGCATTGCTTTCGATAATCAATAATATACTGCATTAATTGTTTGCTGAAGATTTATCGAACAAATGCAAAAAAACAAGTTATGAATCCCCTGAAAATTTATATAAATTGGATCCAGCTGCGCTGGCCTATATGACAGGAATGGACATGTTATGGTTGTCACTGTTACACACTTGCACGTATAATGCACCACACAACCGAGACGCAAACGAGAAAGGCACACCTGGACCTGGATGCATTAGCAGCCAGGACGAGGAGTACGAACGAGGAACGAAAACAAGCATGCAACAATGGCGATGGTGAAGCTGCAGAGGCGTGCATGCACCAGGCATGCATATGGATGACACCGTACATGCATCACGTGCGCAGCTGCTGCTTCCGGAGGTCCATGGCGAGGACGGTGCTGAGGTTGACGGGCGCGATGTAGTCGGCGGTCCCGTACATGAACTGCTGCACGATGAGGCGGTTGGCGCGCTCCGTGGGGTGGAAGTTGTCCCAGAACACGTAGGCGTCGCGGTCGGCGCAGAGGCTGGACATGACGGTGCAGAGCCCCAGCCCGTTGAAGCGGCCCTGGCCGCAGCACGCCTCGGTGGCGGTCTGGAAGCCGTACGCCCTGGGGTCGTCGATGAAGTCGTTGTGGATCCGGTGCGTGTTGACGCCGACGAACACCGGGTCGCCGCCGCCGAGGCGCGCGTTGAGGTCGGCCAGCAGCGCCATGAGCCGGGGGTTGTACATCTCGGCGGCGCGCTGCAGCTCCGGGTCGCAGGCGCCGTCCGCGCTGTGCAGCGCCAGCTCGGCGGGGACGCAGCCGATGGGCCCCACCCCCTGCACCAGCACCCGGCGCGCGCCGAGGTCGTGGAGGCGGGCCAGCACCTGCGCGTACTCGGACAGCAGGTAGGAGACGTAGTCCGGCAGCGAGAACTCCCGCGACCGCGCCGAGTAGGGCACCAGGTAGTAGTTGTTGACGAAGTCGTTGCCGCCCAGCGTGATGAGCACCAGCGCGCCGCGCACCAGGCGGGACGCCTCCTCCGCGCCGACCAGCGCGGCCAGGCGCCTCTGGTACTGCTCGAAGTAGCGCAGCTGCTTGGAGATGTGGATGATGTTGGCCTGCAATGCATGCATATCATATATATGACCATGCACGTACACGTCATCGTACGCTGCTGAGTAGTAGATAGATATACGCACGAACTGGATTCCGGTGTCGTTGAGGATGCCGACGCCGGCGGACGCGAAGTTGGCGCCGACGAGCATCTTGTCGCCGTCGAGCTCGGGGCTGAGGTACGGCAGCACGGGCTCCGCGCCGAGGTGCTCACCTGCGTGTCCGTGCACCAGCAGGTTAATTAATTAGACGACAGGCCGGACCTCGGAATGGCATGCAATAATGCAAGCAATGACACGTGGCTCGATCACGCAACTGATGATGTCCGGCACGTTCTTGCCGTTGCTGAAGCGGCCCGTGGCGCGCTGGTCGGGCGTGTCGATGCCGTAGGGCGGCGCGTCGGCGCGCGCCTGCGTGAAGAGGTAGTTGTTGTTGCCGTTGTCCACGAGGGAGTCGCCGAAGACGAAGAAGGCGCGGGCCGCGTGGGCGCCCCGGGGCGCCGCGTGGAGCGCGGCGCCCAGGCACAGGCAGAGCGCGAGGGAGACGAGGCGCGAGGCGGAGGCCATTGCGGTTGCGGGCGGCGGTGCCAGTGCCAGTGCCAGTGCCAGTGCCAGCAGTACCTTGTGATCTGATCGATGTGCGCGCGCCCAGGCTTGGAAGGGCTCGTCGCGGCCCTCTCTTTTATAGCTAGCGCCCTCGTTGCCCTTGCCGCAGAGGGGAGGGAAGGGAAAACGGATGTACCACGAAAGAGTAGAATGAGTAGGCGCAATCTCGGACGCTTAGCTTTCAGATGTACACACAATCGGGTGTTCACTTTTACTTGCACATCTGCCTGCGTAAACAAATGCAGCGCAGCCATCCATCCAGCCAGCCAGCCAGAGCACGTACGCATCTGCTACGAAGCACGCAGGACAGGGTCTGGCGAACAGAAAGGGGCTCAACCTCAACCGCAAGGAGCGGCGCATCAGTGAGCTGCTTTCTTTCTGTAAACGCACGGCGTCGTCGTACGTTTGTTCCTAGCTAGCAAGTAGGTTTGCTACTGGCCGAGCACTCCGCCCGGCTGAAACGGGAATGTGTCACAAAGGGTGTTTGCGTTACAGCGACGATCAGATTCAGAGCAGCTCCAGCTTGCACGGTATTCATGAGGGCAGTTGGATCTTTCCATCCATTCGTCCATCTTATCGCCCATGTTTGCAATGATGCCTGGCCTGGGGTACGTTATCAGCCGAGCTAGCACTGCAGACAGTACTACAGTCTTGTGTTTTACTTTACCGGGTGGGACTGGAGGAGATCGACAAAGGGGTGACCTCACAAATGACCTGCATGCAGTGCCGTGCAGTGCATCTACAGGTTCAGCTTCTTATATGGAGGCCGGCCATTGAATTCTGGTGTTCCCTGCACTGGACGACAGGGAAAGATGAAAACCAGACCAGAGAGCAACGACGGCGAGCAGTCGGCAAAGCAGCTACAGTAGACAGCAGAGGCTGACTTGATAGATAGATAGATAGCAGGTCACTCACTGTCGCTGAATCTCTCATTCCCTTCCCTAAAGCACGTACGCTACTAAATACTATAAGATCATCATCGTATCGTATCGACCGATTTATCCGCAGTATACTACGTACGCGTTGCTGATGAGCACGCTGCCGAGCTGGGAGCGAGGGAGGCGATGGAGCTGGAAAGCTGCAAGGAGATCAGGCGACGACCCGTTTCACCGGCCATTTATGATTTATGGCACGCGATCCGGCCCGGCGGCGAGTTCCTGCACGCGACGGCCTCGCCCTCCACCGCCTGCCTTTGCGTTGCGTTGCGTTGCACTGCACTGCACTGCACTTGTTGGTTCAGCTGGAGCGGCAACGGCCAACGGCCAAGTAATTGGAAAGTCGCAAGGATGACGAAGCATGCCACGGCAGTCCCGTGTGCCTGCCAGTGCCAGCTGAAGCGGCGATTGCCTCCAGTAACCTCAGCGCGCGCGCAGGAGCCGTCGGTGCCGGCGAGTGGACCCCCGGCCTCGTGGGCTGGGCCGGACCCGGAGCCGTCGTCTGTTTGGGCCGACCATCCAAGAAGCATGCAGTGGCATTGCAATCGGACGGAATTTCTATGTACCTGTCGACTGTTTTTCTTAGTTTGTAGCGGTCGAGTATTCCGTCCGTCCGTGTCTCTGTGCAGGATAGCAGCACGCAAATCCCTGCCAGAACGACGCAGATATTATTGCTTTGCTGGCATAAGTGATGATCCACTCCTTTAGAGTGCAAAAAAAAAAAAAATCTATAGCTGCTATCATATATGAGTGTGAAACATGTAAGAGATTATAACAGGACCCTATATATGGCTGCTGTTTGTGGCTACCATCATGATTCGTGAATTCTTTTAATGTGCCCATGGTTGCTAGTGATTGGTAGCCAAAATATCGCTTGCAGTTGTTGGTGGGCATGGCACCACTTCATTCACTAGGCCTGTGTTTGTATTTGATCCCAAAACGATAGGTTTGTCTTGTACTGTACACGGGAAGCCCAAGATTCGGTGAATCAATCATGAATTTCATTCGCTTTCTCTTTTCTTTTCAAGTTTGTAACCATCATGTTATTTCTATGCAAATTGCAAGTCCAAAAGATCGTGGGTAGCGGACAAAAATGGTGAACTATGATAGGTAATATAATACCTGGTTTTGAGGTGTTTTTATCTCCTTGATCTGCATCCATCCGACCATCCCTATCCCTAACCACTACAAAAATCGCGAGTCTTCGGCTTGTGACAAGTGACATTCTGACAACATGAATATATATATAATGCCCATTTGGCTCCCCCTTTTATTTTCTCAACTACTGCAGGCAGGGCAAGCTCTTGTTTGGACTTTGGGAGCCTTTTCTTCATTTCATTTCTTTTATAAAAACTAGCTCATTGACATAGAGGTAGTAGTGTTTTTTTTCGGTGTATACAGGCTTACAGCTGGCTGTGCTTTCTGACCGGTCTTCACAACTGCTCCAATTCGATTAGCATATGTATATGACTCGTGTACCTACGAGCCGTTGGATTATAGTATACATATTGTCTTACTGCTACACTCCAAGCTATATATATATATATATATATATATATATATATATATATATATATATATATATATATATATATAGATGTAGTATTTAGAGCCCTGGGCTCTATTTAACTACAGGAAGCCCTGACCAGGTGTGCAGAGCGCACGAACCCTTTTTGGTTTATTGTACCTACCTGTGTTTACGCTAAATTATAATACGAGTTATGCTGATGTGTGTATCAGTTTATGCAAATATAGTCTGCGCATATTACGTGAATCGGGCCCACGATCCTGCCCACGCCGTCACTATAAAAACACCCCCACGCCGCCAGAGATTAGCACTACAAGAAACTGGTTAAAGAACGTGGGTGAAAAACCGTCGAACTTAATGTAATAAGCCGTCGAACTTACCGTAAGAACGTGGGTTTACCGACGAATATAGCCGACGACGATTTTTGGACGAACTTAAAGAAGTAAGTTCGACGGCCCCCACGTTCTTAACGTTAAGAACGTGGGTACCGTCGAACTTAACAGTAAGAACGTGGGTACCGTCGAACTTAAGGTTAAGAACGTGGGTTTTTAAGTTTGACGGGGACCGTCGAATTTTTTCCCATAAGTTCGACGGCACCCACGTTCTTATATTTAAGTTCGACGGGGCCACGTGGCCGTCGAACTTATGGGTCCTGCGTGGGTCGGCGAGGGCTGCCCATTAAGTTCGACGGTACCCACGTTCTTAACCTTAAGAATGTGGGTACCCACGTTCTTAACTCTTTTCCAAAAAAATAAAAAATACAAAAATGAAAAATTAGACACACATAATATCACATGCAACACAGAATATCACATACAATACAGATTTCAAACACATGGATATATGTTCATATCACAAATTCACACAAGTCCAAATACATAAGCTCATGTATCGGGGATGCGAGAGCGACGACGAACAGAGACGAGAGGAGGCTATGTGCACAGGATAGGAATAACAATCACGTCTCGTGCCACAGGGATAACAAAACAGTTCAAGTAGCGACTGGGATTTGAGATAATATTATACACACACTTTCCTCAAATGAATAACAATCTAAAAAATCTTAGTGAAAATTTACTGCTTCAACTCGAGTCCACGTACCAATGTGTGGCACATTCATGCGCACAACCTTCAGTAAATCATGCACCAGTATGTGCGCTGCGGAGACCCTTGACAAAGTGGCCTCGGAGCTTCTCCTAGTCGTGCCTCTGGGTCCAATCCAATCACGTTGAAGTATCTAATTTATAAAGAGCAAGAAACATGTTAGACTATTCCATGGGTTACAGTTTAATATATGTTGTTGAAAACAATCCTTAAGATCATGACAGCCAAGTCTGATTGCTTCTTTAATTTTGTAAAATCTAGGATGATGTCCTCTACCCTCTTTGCCTTGCCATATGGATTGATAGGATTCTGTGGTAGTTTAGAAAAATAATTAGAATCATGACATCATCTATAAAATTAAGGAAAGTAAAAGCTCATGCATTGAGAGGCTAACCTGGCCATTTCTTGGATACTCACCAAAATATTATTCATTAGGGAAGTCAGCTCTCCATGACAAGTAATAATATATGCAAAATGCGGTTGTAGGAAGCAATCATGTTATACATAAGCTTGCAGCCATCCTGTGTTAAAAGCTGAATATGTTGGAGATTATTCATTTGGATGCCCATGCTTCTACTGTCCTAGGAGTTGAAAACAACAGAAGATAAGTAAGAGTGACATCAAAGGGAAAGTATATAGACATGGCAACTTTGGCCTTATGGGCTATGGCTTTGCACAACAGACATCCTTGAAGATGGTATAACACACATTGTTGTCAATACAGTCGAAGAAAACAATGCTGAGGTATATACAAGTAATAAGATGGAAGAACTAAAATTTACATGAAACAAATGTCGCAGATACATGAACCATTTGTTGAGATCCTAAAACTTGCCTGTCATCAACAAAAATGTTGCCCCAACCGCTTGGCCAGGGTGGGGCTGGAAGCCATAGCCAAGTAATAATTATGATGCTCAAACAAGAATACAGTCTTTTCACATCTTATTTCAGCATTATGAACATTAACAATAACAAGTAAATTTTACAAAAGAAAGGGACAGCTCAGACATCATATTGAAACTCGAATGACTAGATATTGCCTTCAATCATTAGACACAGGTGAAGCAAACATAAGCATCAGAAAAAATGCTATGAGTTATGAATGAAAATTAAAAGCCCGGTGCCCTCACAAAACATAGTATTAATGACTAAAGCGCAGTTCAAACAGAGCACATACACACAACAAACCCTGGCATAGGTTTAAGCTAAAGTGCGCACATAACTCTGTAAAGTTATCTTCAACTACGAGAACTAGACATGTATAACTAAAAACCAGTGTGGACTTCAAGAGGGTTTCTATTGCAACACTAGATTAAGATTACATCCTCTAGTAACCCATGGCACACTAATATACTATGTGCAGTGCCTCTTCTATAAACAGAGAAGTTTTTTTTTAAAAAAAGTTTTGTACTCCATCTGATCTTTTATATAAGATATGAATTAGTTCAGTTTAGAATGGAAGGTGTAGCAAACATCATAAAAAGTGTGTGGTGTGCATAAACAAGAATACAGTCTTTTCACATCTTTGTGTTTAGGCTTGCTAACAGAGAGGTACTATGATGTGTCTGATCCATCAGCACTGCAAAAGAAACAATGTTGAGAGTTTGTTACCTGGAGAGCAATAGACATGGAATTACTTCATAAAGAGATTCAAAACAATAATATTACCTTGAATTATCATCTGGCAGCGTCTCTTCCCAAATACTGTTGACAAACATGTAGACTAATGACTGAAAGAGATTGATTACAGATGGCTCCCAAACTCTGACATCAAGTGTCAGAGATCTAACCTGAAATAAGATGCATGTGTTTAAGCAAACTTTAATGGTTGATGTCAATAAATTTATAGTATGCCGTGCAACAGACTTTTCATCATGAAAAATGCCATGGTAATGAGATGAGAACAATCTGCTCAACAACCCAGAACCATGTTCAGGGGGGTTAACACTTCTTTGCATGGAGCAACCAGCCTATATGATCAAAGGCAAATGGTTGAGGTAAGTATCTGAATTAAATATATATATTATGCATCATGGAACAAAATTTTGTGCCAATTTAATGAGCATTTCAACAGCAAATGTTACAATAGAGACCTACAGGTGGTCTAGTAATTTGTTTCCTATAGTAGTACAACATTCCTCGACTATCAAGTACAAAGAACCTTCTTTTCCAGTCGGCTCTCAAGTTTGAAGATCTTTTCGAAAGATAACCTTGACGAATGGTCTGAACCTGGAAATCGTACATTACGAATTTAACTTTGTTTTTCAAACTGTAAACCTGCTTTGGATCTCTAGTGTATTAGTGCCTTACCTTGCCTTTTGAAGTTGACTGCATAACTGCCTCGATCTGTTTATGTGAACTTCTGCCAATAGTATCTAATGCTTATTTATACCCACCTTGCAGCAAGAACCCTCGCAATGAGATGCTACTTGAGAAGTTGAAGGAATCAGATCACGGTCCTAATAAGAAACAGAAGCAGCAACAATAAACATCAAGCCAATCGCAACAAAATACTAGCAACCGAACTTTTGCACTTACTGTCTGGTAGTATGCCTCCTGACAACCGCTGATTGCAGAAAATTCCTCACCATTGGGGTAATTGTAATTTTGACCACACAACTTACAATATGGGCAAGTTCTATGTGCCCTCTCCTGGTATGAATGTCCATACTTGGTCCTGCGGTATGCATCTCGCTCCATGGTTCCATGCATCGCGTATCTGTGTTTTGGATATTTACTAGTGTATCATCCCTCAGCATATTCTTCGCTGATTCTGGTCTCTAGATGTGTCCTTCCGTATTTATAGCTTGGAGCTACATCAGACATACAAAATAACAGTTAATTCATGCAGAGATAGAAAGGAAGATGGAAACAAGTTAATTTGGTTGTATACTTCAGAAACCGACCATGCACTGGAGAGTCTCTTCTATAGTAAGTTCTGTATCCTCGCACAAAAGTATGCCTCTCTTCAACATCAATAGAGTGATGACGAGAATGATTATCTGAATACGAACACCTTACAGGACTAAAATGCCTATATCTGTCCGAGTTGTGTCCTCTACCACTAGAACTTTTATCTACAAAACCTCTTCTGACGCCTAGTAAGGAACTTGAGCCTTGCCGGGAATACTTCTTGAAAGCATGCCTTGTCCTTTGTAAACTAGCTTTTATGGGAACCTATAAATTCAGTTGAGACATAGTAACTAAACATGTATGGATCAAACGGTGAGAAATGGCAACACAGAAAATAAATGGCGCTAAAGTGGTTACCTTTCCACTACCTTCACCAACACCATCTTTATTGTCCATCTTAATGCAGTCTAAAGTTGACTGTCTTGCTGTAAAGCCAATGAAACCAAAATCTTTTCGTGCTACCGTGAACATATTTCTAGCAAGTTGTATGCTATCAATTTCACCAAATTTCTCGAAAATTTCTCTCACTTTGTCTTCATCCCAGTGAGCTGGTCCGCCATCCAAGAAAACAGATTTCACCTGCATTGCATGACAAAATTGAAGACATTGTAAAAGACAATAAAAGAATGATGGAATAGTGGCAACAACAGAAATGTGAGCACCTTTTGATACTCTCAGAGCTAGAACTAACTATTTTGAGGGTGCAAACTAGCGCAAAACTAAACCAAGGTATCATGTATGGTTATCCCCAAAAAATTCCTCTCCTACACTGCCATCTAAAAAGTCCAGTAAGCCTTCGCTACACTGTTGCCTCAGAACCAGCATCAGCTTGCACTCAACTCCTCATCAATTCCATAATCGATGCTCAGCTCACGCATGGGTGGGATGGTCTCCATGGCAAAAACCATCAGGTGAGGGAACGATTCGTCCTCATTGCCCCGCAACACAAACTGAAGGAACACATTAGGGGGTCGAAAGTGGAGCTAACGACCCTGTAGAGGCCGTCGTAGACGTAGACCTTGCAGTGGCGGCCTTGGTCGACGTCGCGACACCGGATGACGCACACCTCCACGCCATACTGGTAGCTGTTGTGGAGCGCGAGGTTGCCACGCTCGAGCGTCTAGTCGGCAGAGTTGTTCACGCGGTTGCGCTGGCGGGCATCGCTGCCTGTATAGACGAGGACGTCGTCGGTGTCCTCGTCGTCGAGGTACCCTCCGGAGGAGACGATGCTCGTGGCAATGGACTAGCCCACGTCGAGGAGTCTACGGGGGATGTAGCCGATGCCGGCCTGAGGCGCGGTGTGGAGGCCGACGACGCAGATCTCGGTGCGGTAGTAGAAGGCGTTGCCGACGAGGACGCCGGGGATGTCGTCGACGAGGCGGACCTCGTGGTGGAGCCAGTTGCCGGCGGAGAGCATCTGGCTGGAGGCGCGGAGGTCATGGCGGTTGCGGACGCTGGCGGAGGTCTCCTGGCGCTGGTACCTGCTGCGGAGCGCCTCGAAGGTGAGCCGCGCGCGGCGGACGAGGCCTGCGCCTGCTTAGAGCTCGAGGTGGCGCGGCGGCGGCATGGGCTGTCGGCGGTGGCGCGGCGGCGGCGCGGCCTGGCGCTGGTGAGAGAGGACAGAGGAGCGTGTGTGGGCGGGATGAGATAGGGTGAGAGAGAGCCGCGCACGTGTGGGATTTTTGGATCTAGGGTTTTTTCAGGATTAAGTTCGATGGTGTCCACAAACCCGACGAACTTAACTTAAGAACGTGGGTACCCACGTTCCTAACTCGTTAAGTTCGACGGTTTTATCCAGGACCCTCGAACTTAACTTAAGAACGTGGGTACCCACGTTCTTAACATAACCCATGAACTTAACTCAAGTAAGAACGTGGGTACCCACGTTTTTAATTTTACCCACGAACATTTATCAGTTTCTTGTAGTGTAGGTTTTAGCGGCGGCGGCGGTTCCCTCGGGCGTGCGAGCAGGCGCCCGTGAGCAGGAGAGCCCCGGCCGCCGCGGCGCTCTCCAGCCGGCGGATTGGCGGTCGTGGAGGGGGCGCGAGGAGGAGCCTCAGCGTCTGCGGCGGTACAGCTTCAGGAGGCACCAGTCGGGGCGCGGCGGAGTGGGCGGCGGTGGTGCTGTTCATGGTGCTGGCGGTCGTGGTGCTGCTGGGCGCCGTGGCCGTCCTTGTGGTGGTGCTGCTGCTGCAGCCCCGCGTGCCGTACGTGGCGGTGCGGGCGGGCTGGCGGTGCTCCGCGCCTACTCGTTCCGCGTGCCCGCCAGGGGCGTCCTCCCGCTGGCGTACGTGACGCGCGCGCAGGGCGCCCCGCTGGGCGACGCCGGCAGCGCCGCCATGGAGTCCGCGCTCCGCGACGGCGTGGTGCCGTTCCGGGTGGATGGGGAGGCCCAGACGCGATGGAAGGTCGCGGGGTTCGTCGGCGTCGACCAGTGGACGCGCCTGGCGTGCCAGCTCCGCTTATTCTGGCCCAACGGCACCGTGCTCCCCTTCAGATGCATCTCCAAGTCCAAGTTATTGTTCTTCTGACCGTCGTGCCCTCTGTATTGTCTAGTGGCTACTCTTCTGACCTTAGTTCCATGGCCGGGCGTGAGCGTGACGGATCAAGATTCAGGAACAGCAAATGGCTTCATCGTTTTCTTTCTTGTCGACTTGGGTTCGTTCAGTTATTAATTCACCCCCATGTCGCATGTATAGGTCGGCAAAAAAAAGATTTTGTCTTGGGTTCGTTCTTATTGCATTTTACGCTTCCACTAAAAAGTAAGTGCCACATTCGTCGTTTTAAAACAGATCATTGATTTACGCTAAAATTCGTATCCATTTACGTTGTTTCGGATCACGTCTTACGCTTAAATCCACCGGACCTAGAACCCGAGCACGATCAGAGCACGATTTTGACGTCGTAATTTAGGCCACATTCGTTGTTATGAAATAGATTGATGATGTACGATAAAATTTGTACCCATTTACGCTATTTGGTTCACGTTTTACGCTGAAATTTGACCAAGCCAAAATCCGTGCACGATCGAACGTGATCAATCTACGCTGTTTTAGCTAATATAGGATTTACGCTAAATTTCGTATTCATTTACGATGTTTTAGCTCAAGTTTTACGCGGAATCTGCCCTAGCCAGAACCCGCGCACGATTGGGTGCACACGATTTTTACGCCGTAATTTTTGGGCTTCGTTTGCTGTTACAAAACAGATATATGATTTACGCTAAATTTCGTACTCATTTACGATGTTTTAGCTCACGTTTTATGCTGGAATCCGCCCGAGCAGAACCCGCGAACTACGACTGTAAATTAAAATTTATTTCCTTCTACTAATGCTCCTCGAACCGTAACTGTCCCTTTATTTACGCGATTATGCAGCACGTCTTTCCTTATATCAAACCGTTCAAAATTTATATAATGCATGGTTTATGCTATCATGTTACACATCGTTATGCAGTCGTAAACGGTGTGCACATGGTAATATTCGTTTCCGTGAGTCAAGGTACAAAAGATCCCTTCTATGCATGATTTATGCGTGCGTATTTTTTTCCTCCTGTAACTGCGCCTTTATTTACGCGCACGAAGAGCACGTCTTTCCTTATCTTAAAACCGGTGGGAGATTTTAAATGTTTGCATGGTTTACGCTATCATGTATCACAGCGTTATGCAGTCGTAACCGGCAAGCACATGCAAAATATTCGTTCCCGTGATTCGTGGCATAAAAGATTCCATTTATACATGAGTTATGCACATTTGTACATATATTTATGCGTGCGTATATCGCATGTCGCGTCTCAGCCGGGATACGTGGCTATCCTATGCATGGCTGACGCAAGCTGGCGTCCAGTGCGCCGAACGCGACCCGATCGGCCTCCTGGCTAGGGCTTCGCCCACTAACGAAAGCTCAGGGCTTCCATTACCTCTTCCCTATATATATATATATATATATATATATATATATATAGTTTGTATATTAGGAGCCCTGGGCTTCCAATAATAAAGGAAGCCCAGGCTAGTCAACCTGTGCATTTTGGTTGAACCACACCGAGTCAACTCACGGCGCCGTTACCCCTGTCAACCAGCCACCTCTCCCACGTTTCCTGTTTCTAAAACCGTACCCGCGCATTCAACGGAGATAAACCAGCGTCCATTCGAAGAAAACCCCAGCCGCGCAGAGTTCCTTTCGTGGGAGGCGACTCCCCAGGCGATTTCACCGCCTCCAAACCAGCGCAGCGCCAATCCACCGCCGCTCCAATCCAGCGCCATTCCATTACTCCTTTCATCCTTCAATCTCCCAGCATTGAAGCCGATTCAAGAAGTTCCAGGTAATCCAACATTGAAATACCCCGAGTTTGCCGTCGTTTTTTTGAGCCCTATCGGTCGATTTGAAGTGGGTTTGGTGGTAACCCTTATTATCCAGCTAAATGTGTGATTTGTATGCGTTTATACATCTGAGAGCACCTAGAGGGGGGGGGGGTGAATAGGTGATCCTGTAAAAACTTCAAACTTAAGCCACAAAAACTTGTTATGTGTTAGCACGATTGTTGCCAAGTGGCTAAGGTGAAGTCTCAACAAAACACAATACCACAAGAGATCAAGACAGAGGTGACACGGTGGTTTATCCCGTGGTTCGGCCAAGCCAATGCTTGCCTACTTCCACGTTGTGGCGTCCCGACGGACGAGGGTTGCAATCAACCCCTCTCAAGCGGTCCAAAGACCCACTTGAATACCACGGTGTTTTGCTTTTCCTTTCACTATCCCGTTTGCAAGGAATCTCCACAAATTGGAGTCTCTTGCCCTTACAAGTATATGATCACAAAGAAAGCTCAGAGTAAGGGAGGGAAGCAACACACACGAATCCACAACAAAAGCGCACACACACGGCCAAGAATCGAGCTTACAAGACTATCTCAGAGTTCTCACTTAGAACAGAGCTCGAATCACTTAGAAACACAAAACGAATGCGCAGAGACTTAGTGTGGATGATCAAGAATGCTCAAGAGTTGCTTGTATGTCTCCTCCATGCGCCTAGGGGCTCCTTTTATAGCCCCAAGGCAGCTAGGAGCCGTTGAGAGCAAATCCGGAAGGCCATCCTTGCCTTCTGTCGTCGGGGGCACCGGACAGTCCGGTGCACACCGGACATGTCCGGTGACCGATTTCTTTCCTTATCCAGCGCTTCCCGACCGTTGCAGACCGGCGGAGATCTGAGAGCCGTTGGCGCACCGGACAGTCCGGTGCACACCGGACAGTCCGGTGCCGTCTTCCGACCGTTGGCTCGGCCACGTGTCCCGCGCGGATTGCGCGGCCGACCGTTGGCCCTGGCCGACCATTGGCTCACCGGACAGTCCGGTGCACACCGGACAGTCCGGTGAATTTTAGCCGTACGCCGTCGGCGAATTCCCGAGAGCGGCCAGTTCGCGCCGAGTTGGCCTGGCGCACCGGACACTGTCCGGTGCACACCGGACAGTCCGGTGCTCCAGACCGAGCTGAGCCTTGGCTGCACACAGCCAAGTCTTTCTCTCCCCTTTTCTCTTTTTCTTCTTTCTGTTTCTAACACTTAGACAAATATGTTAGTCCACAAAACAAATGTACTAAGGCTTAGAAACATACCTTTATCTCATGATTTGCACCTTGTTCATCCATGTACATAAATTCACAATTAAGCACATGTGTTGGCACTCAATCACCAAAATACTTAGAAATGGCCCAAGGGCACATTTCCCTTTCAATCTCCCCCTTTTTGGTGATTTATGCCAACACAACATAAAGCCACTAGAACAAGTGCAAACTCAATTCAAATAACATAAATTTAAGTTTTATTCAATTTTGGCATATATGGATCATCCTTTGCCACCACTTGGTTTGTTTTTGCAAATCAAACTCAAATCTCTATCTCTAAGTTAAACACACATGTTGAAGCATAAAGAGAGTCATTCCAAAAGAGATTGATCAAGGATTTCAAAAACTCCCCCTTTTTCCCATAAACAATACTTCTCCCCACAAGAAGCCAACTTTTGACAAGAGAGACAACATAAGAATTTTGACAAATCAAAAACTCTATTCTACTATTTTCAAAATCTCTCAAGTGGTAGCTGATCCATTTAAGTGGTAGCTGATCCATTTATTGCTTTGGCCTTTATTTTCTCCCCCTTTGGCATCAAGCACCAAAACGGGATCAATTGTGGCCCTTTAACCCCATTGCCTCACCAAAATCTTCAATTAAGAGCAAATGGCAATTAGAGTTAATGAGATGGACTTGGAATAAGTTACCCCTCATCGGAGTGCAGTGGAAGTCTTTCATGGGCCAAGTCCACCTTTTTCCTTTCAATTCTCCTTTGTGACTAAAACAGACAAACTCAAGCATATGGTTAGTCTCAAAGGGTCAAGTTGTAACATGTCTCCCCCTAAACATGTGCATCACTTTGCAACGGACTTGTGAGGTCCAGGGAGTGTTTGTACAACTTGAGCACCATAATAAGCAACAAAATGCAGAATGAACATGATCAAAGGCATAAATACATGTATGCTACAATTCAATCCAAGTTCCGCGAATCTAAGACATTTAGCTCACTACGCAGCCTGCAAAAGGTCTTCTCATCTAAAGGCTTGGTAAAGATATCGGCTAGCTGGTTCTCGGTGCTAACATAAAACACTTCGATATCTCCCTTTTGCTGGTGGTCTCTCAAAAAGTGATGCCGGATGTCAATGTGCTTTGTGCGGCTGTGCTCAACAGGATTTTCCGCTATTCGGATAGCACTCTCATTGTCACATAGGAGTGGGACTTTGCTCAGATTGTAGCCAAAGTCCCGGAGGGTTTGCCTCATCCAAAGTAGTTGCGCACAACACTGTCCTGCGGCAACGTACTCGGCCTCAGCGGTGGATAGGGCAACGGATGTTTGTTTCTTAGAGTTCCATGACACCAGGGACCTTCCTAAGAATTGGCACGTCCCTGATGTACTCTTCCTATCGACCTTACATCCAGCATAGTCGGAATCTGAGTACCCAATCAAGTCAAAGTTAGACCCCTTTGGATACCAGATCCCGAAGCAAGGCGTAGCGACTAAATATCTAAGAATTCGCTTCACCGCCACCAAGTGACACTCCTTAGGATCGGATTGAAATCTAGCACACATGCATACGCTAAGCATAATATCCGGTCTACTAGCACATAAATAAAGTAGAGATCCTATCATTGACCGGTATGCTTTTTGATCAACGGACTTACCTCCTTTGTTGAGGTCGGTGTGTCCGTCGGTTCCCATCGGAGTCTTTGCGGGCTTGGCGTCCTTCATCCCAAACCGCTTCAGCAGATCTTGCGTGTACTTCGTTTGGGAGATGAAGGTGCCGTCCTTGAGTTGCTTCACTTGGAACCCAAGGAAGTAGTTCAACTCGCCCATCATCGACATCTCGAATTTCTGCGTCATCACCCTGCTAAACTCTTCACAAGACTTTTGATTAGTAGAACCAAATATTATGTCATCGACATAAATTTGGCATACAAACAAATCACCATCACAAGTCTTAGTGAAAAGAGTTGGATCGGCTTTCCCAACCTTGAAAGCATTAGCAAGTAAGAAATCTCTAAGGCATTCATACCATGCTCTTGGGGCTTGTTTAAGTCCATAGAGCGCCTTAGAGAGCTTACACACGTGGTCGGGGTACCGCTCATCCTCGAAGCCAGGGGGTTGCTCCACGTACACTTCCTCCTTTATTGGCCCGTTGAGGAACGCGCTCTTCACATCCATTTGGTACAACCTGAAAGAATGGTGAGCGGCATATGCTAGCAAGATGCGAATGGATTCTAGCCTAGCCACAGGAGCAAAAGTCTCCTCAAAGTCCAAACCTGTGACTTGGGCATAACCTTTTGCCACAAGTCGAGCCTTGTTCCTTGTCACAACTCCGTGCTCGTCCTGTTTGTTGCGGAACACCCACTTGGTTCCCACAACATTTTGCTTGGGACGAGGCACCAGCGTCCAAACTTCATTGCGCTTGAAGTTGTTGAGTTCCTCCTGCATGGCCAACACCCAATCCGGATCTAGCAAGGCCTCCTCTACCCTGAAAGGCTCAATAGAGGAGACAAAGGAGTAATGTTCACAAAAATTAACTAATCGAGACCGAGTAGTTACTCCCTTGCTAATGTCACCCAGAATTTGGTCGACGGGATGATCCCTTTGAATCATCGCTCGAACTTGGGTTGGAGGTGCCGGTTGCGCTTCTTCCTCCATCACATGATCGTCTTGTGCTCCCCCTTGATCACACGCCTCCTTTTGATGAACCTGTTCATCGTCTTGAGTTGGGGGTTGCACCGTCGTTGAGGAAGAAGGTTGATCTCGTTCATCCTGTTCCTGTGGCCGAATGTCTCCAATCGCCATGGTTCGTATAGCGGCCGTCGGAACATCTTCTTCATCTACATCATCACAATCAACAACTTGCTCTCTTGGAGAGCCATTAGTCTCATCAAATACAACGTCGCTAGAGACTTCAACCAAACCCGATGATTTGTTGAAGACCCTATACGCCTTTGTATTTGAATCATAACCTAATAAAAACCCTTCTACAGCTTTGGGAGCAAACTTAGAATTTCTACCTTTCTTTACTAGAATGTAGCACTTGCTCCCAAAAACACGAAAGTAGGATACATTGGGTTTGTTACCGGTTAGTAGCTCATATGACGTCTTCTTGAGGAGGCGGTGAAGATAGACCCTGTTGATGGCGTGGCAAGCCGTGTTCACGGCTTCCGACCAAAAGCACTCGGGGGTCTTGAACTCTCCAAGCATCGTCCTCGCCATATCGATTAGCGTCCTGTTCTTCCTCTCTACCACACCATTTTGCTGTGGTGTGTAGGGAGCGGAGAACTCGTGCTTGATCCCTTCCTCCTCAAGAAACTCCTCCACTTGAAGGTTCTTGAACTCGGACCCGTTGTCGCTCCTAATCTTCTTCACCTTGAGCTCAAACTCATTTTGAGCTCTCCTGAGGAAGCGCTTGAGGGTCCCTTGGGTTTCAGACTTATCCTGCAAAAAGAACACCCAAGTGAAGCGGGAAAAGTCATCAACAATAACTAAACCATACTTACTTCCTCCTATGCTTAGATAGGCGACGGGTCCGAAGAGGTCCATATGCAGCAGCTCCAGAGGTCTTGACGTGGTCATCACATTCTTGCTGTGATGTGCTCCTCCTACTTGTTTACCTGCCTGACAAGCTGCACAAGGTCTATCTTTTTCGAAATAAACATTTGTTAGACCTATCACGTGTTCTCCCTTTAGAAGCTTGTGGAGGTTCTTCATCCCCACATGTGCTAAGCGGCGATGCCACAGCCAGCCCATGCAAGTCTTAGCCATTAAGCATGCATCTAGACCGGCCTCTTCTTTTGCAAAGTCAACTAAATAAAGCTTGCCGTCTAGTACACCCTTAAAAGCTAGTGAACCATCACATCTTCTAAAGACAGACACATCTACATTTGTAAATAAACAATTATATCCCATTTGACATAATTGACTAACAGATAGCAAATTATATCCAAGACTCTCCACTAAGAATACATTTGAGATAGAATGCTCATTAGAAATTGCAATTTTACCTAACCCTTTTACCTTGCCTTGATTCCCATCACCGAATATAATTGAATCTTGGGAATCCTTATTCTTGACGTAGGAGGTGAACATCTTCTTCTCCCCCGTCATATGGTTTGTGCATCCGCTGTCGATAATCCAGCTTGAACCCCCGGATGCATAAACCTGCAAGGCAAATTTAGGCTTGGGTCTTAGGTACCCAACTCATGTTGGGTCCTGCAAGGTTAGCACAAATGTCTTTAGGGACCCAAATGCAAGATTTATCTCCCTTGCATCTAGCCCCTAATTTCCTAGCAACTACCTTCTTACCCTTTCTACAAATAGCAAAGGGAGCATTACAAGCATAATAAATGGTAGAAGGTTCATTCACTACTTTCCTAGGAGCATGAATAACATTCTTTCTAGGTACATGAGCAATATCTCTCCTAGGCATATGTACAACATTTTTCCTACACATATCTCTATCATGCTTATAAGACGAACTAGAAGCAATCATGGCATGGGAATCATAAACATGTGAATCAAAATGATTATAAGCATGTCTCCTATCATAATACATAAAAGCATGATTCTTTTTAGCATTACTAGCCATAGGGGCCTTCCCCTTCTCCTTGACGAAGATGGGAGCCTTATGGCTTGTTAAGTTCTTGGCTTCCCTCTTGAAGCCAAGCCCATCCTTAATTGAGGGATGTCTTCCAATTGTATAGGCATCCCTTGCAAATTTTATCTTTTCAACTTCACTCTTGCTAGTCTTAAGTTGGGCATTAAGACTAGCCACTTCATCTTTTAGTTTTGAAATTGAAACTAAGTGTTTGCTACAAGTGTTAACATCAAAATCCTTACACCTAGTGCAAATTGTAACATTTTCAACACAAGACTTAGATTTATTTGTTACTTCTAATTTAGCATTTAAATCATGGTTAACACTTTGTAAAGTAGCAATGGTTTCATGACAGGAAGATATTTCACTAGAAAGCACTTCATTTCTTTTCACTTCTAAAGCATATGATTTTTGTGCCTCTACAAACTTATCATGTTCATCATACAATAAATCCTCTTGCTTTTCTAAAAGCCTATCCTTTTCATTCAAAGCATCAATTAATTCATTGATTTTATCTATCTTAGATCTATCTAAGCCCTTGAACAAGCATGAGTAATCTATGTCATCATCACTAGACTCACTATCACTAGAAGAAGCATAAGTGGAGTCTTGAGTACTTACCTTCTTCTCCCTTGCCATAAGGCAAGTGAGACGCTCGTTGGGGAAGAGAGCCGATTTGTTGAAGGCAGTGGCGGTGAGTCCTTCGTTGTCAGAGTCGGACGAAGAGCAATCCGAGTCCCACTCCTTTCCTAGATGTGCCTCGCCCTTTGCCTTCTTGTATTGCTTCTTCTTCTCTCTTTTGTTCCCCTTTTCCTGGTCACTTTCATTATCGGGACAGTTAGCGATAAAATGACCAAGCTTACCGCACTTGAAGCATGAGCGCTTCTCCTTTGTCTTGGTCTTGCTTGGCTGCCCCTTGCGACCGTTTAGCGCCGTCTTGAACCTTTTGATGATGAGAGCCATTTCTTCATCATTGAGTCCGGCCGCCTCAACTTGCGCCACCTTGCTAGGTAGCGACTCCTTGCTCCTCGTTGCCTTTAGAGCAATGGGTTGAGGCTCGTGGAGTGGTCCGTTCAACGCGTCGTCGACGTATCTTGCCTCCTTGATCATCATCCGTCCGCTCACGAACTTTCCAAGTACTTCCTCGGGCGTCATCATCGTGTACCTGGGATTCTCACGAATATTGTTCACGAGATGAGGATCAAGAACGGTAAAGGACCTGAGCATTAGGCGGACGACATCGTGATCCGTCCAACGCGTGCTTCCGTAGCTCCTTATTTTGTTGATAAGGGTCTTGAGCCGGTTGTACGTCTGAGTTGGCTCCTCTCCCCTTATCATGGCGAACCGTCCAAGCTCGCCTTCCACCAACTCCATCTTGGTGAGCATGGTGATGTCGTTCCCCTCGTGAGAGATCTTGAGGGTGTCCCATATCTGCTTGGCATTGTCCAAGCCGCTCACCTTATTGTACTCTTCCCTGCACAAAGATGCTAAGAGAACAGTAGTAGCCTGTGCATTTTTATGAATCTGTTCATTTATAAGCATAGGGCTATCCGAGCTATCGAATTTCATTCCGTTCTCCACAATCTCCCATATGCTAGGATGGAGAGAGAATAAGTGACTACGCATTTTGTGACTCCAAAATCCGTAGTCCTCTCCATCAAAGTGTGGGGGCTTGCCGAGTGGAATGGAGAGCAAATGTGAATGTGAACTTTGCGGAATACGCGAATAATCAAAAGAAAAGTTTGAGTTAACCGTCTTTTGTTTGTAGTCGTTGTGGTCCTCATCCTTTTGGGAAGAAGTAGACTCGTCGCTGTCGTAGTAGACGATCTCCTTGATGCGCCTTGTCTTCTTCTTCTTCCCTTCCTTCCGTCTTTGTCCCGAGCCGGAGTCGGTAGGCTTGTCGTCCTTCGGCTCGTTGACGAAGGTCTCCTTTTCTTTGTCGTTGATCACTATACCCTTCCCCTTAGGATCCATCTATTCGGGCGGTTAGTCCCTTTGTGAATAGAACGGCTCTGATACCAATTGAGAGCACCTAGAGGGGGGGGGGGTGAATAGGTGATCCTGTAAAAACTTCAAACTTAAGCCACAAAAACTTGTTATGTGTTAGCACGATTGTTGCCAAGTGGCTAAGGTGAAGTCTCAACAAAACACAATACCACAAGAGATCAAGACAGAGGTGACACGGTGGTTTATCCCGTGGTTCGGCCAAGCCAATGCTTGCCTACTTCCACGTTGTGGCGTCCCGACGGACGAGGGTTGCAATCAACCCCTCTCAAGCGGTCCAAAGACCCACTTGAATACCACGGTGTTTTGCTTTTCCTTTCACTATCCCGTTTGCAAGGAATCTCCACAAATTGGAGTCTCTTGCCCTTACAAGTATATGATCACAAAGAAAGCTCAGAGTAAGGGAGGGAAGCAACACACACGAATCCACAACAAAAGCGCACACACACGGCCAAGAATCGAGCTTACAAGACTATCTCAGAGTTCTCACTTAGAACAGAGCTCGAATCACTTAGAAACACAAAACGAATGCGCAGAGACTTAGTGTGGATGATCAAGAATGCTCAAGAGTTGCTTGTATGTCTCCTCCATGCGCCTAGGGGCTCCTTTTATAGCCCCAAGGCAGCTAGGAGCCGTTGAGAGCAAATCCGGAAGGCCATCCTTGCCTTCTGTCGTCGGGGGCACCGGACAGTCCGGTGCACACCGGACATGTCCGGTGACCGATTTCTTTCCTTATCCAGCGCTTCCCGACCGTTGCAGACCGGCAGAGATCTGAGAGCCGTTGGCGCAACGGACAGTCCGGTGCACACCGGACAGTCCGGTGCCGTCTTCCGACCGTTGGCTCGGCCACGTGTCCCGCGCGGATTGCGCGGCCGACCGTTGGCCCTGGCCGACCATTGGCTCACCGGACAGTCCGGTGCACACCGGACAGTCCGGTGAATTTTAGCCGTACGCCGTCGGCGAATTCCAGAGAGCGGCCAGTTCGCGCCGAGTTGGCCTGGCGCACCGGACACTGTCCGGTGCACACCGGACAGTCCGGTGCTCCAGACCGAGCTGAGCCTTGGCTGCACACAGCCAAGTCTTTCTCTCCCCTTTTCTCTTTTTCTTCTTTCTGTTTCTAACACTTAGACAAATATGTTAGTCCACAAAACAAATGTACTAAGGCTTAGAAACATACCTTTATCTCATGATTTGCACCTTGTTCATCCATGTACATAAATTCACAATTAAGCACATGTGTTGGCACTCAATCACCAAAATACTTAGAAATGGCCCAAGGGCACATTTCCCTTTCAACATCACTATAATCGGGTCATTGCATGCGCATTGCATCTTTTTTTTGTTTAGTAGCCCCGATATTTGGGTATGTGTATTTATTCTTTTTTCCTAACATCGCCCGACATTCTGTATTTAGGCAAAAGGTTGTGGATTAGGTATTTACTGATTAGTTAGCAGATAGTACTTTTATACAACCCAAGTAACATATATATGCTGTTTGTATGTAATATATATGCATGTCTTCAGTTCTGTTTATGCACATTCACCTGAGTCATTTGTTTACACATTTGGTTTATTATATATGCATATAGTCAGTACTCTTTATGCACATTTACTTTAATGATTTGTTTTCACATATATTTTATTATCAAATATGCTTATTTGTATTTGATATATATGCATATCCTCAGTACTGTTTATGCACATTCACTTGATTCATTTGTTTAAACATTTGTTTTATTATACATGCATATAGTCAGTATTCTTTATGCACACTTGCTCTAACGATTTGTTTTCTTATATATTTAATTATCTAATATGCTTATTGTATATCATTTATATGCATATCCTCATTACTTTTTATTCAATTAAATCATTTGTGTACACATCTGTTTTATTATATATAAAATATACCCATTGGATTTGATATATATGCATATTGGCAGTAATGTGTATGCTCATTCATTCAAAAGTTTGTGAACATTTATTAAGCATATTTGAATTGTTCTATTTACTTGCATAATTAGTTTACTCTCCTGTTCATTATATATAAATACATACAGATACTGTTATTTAAGCAAATGATATTTAAATATTCATGTTATTTGAGCTAAATGTTTTTATTACTATGAACCAGTTATTAAAATATGTTGTATAGTTAGTTGATGCATAAAGGCTCTTATTTTATCCTGATCCATTTACAATTATATGAAATATTAAATCAATCTTTATGCTTGTATATAACAATTGCTCATTAAATGATCTCGCATAAATGTAAAAGGTAGTTTAAGTCATGCAATTCCATTTAGCATTATATAGTATGCATTTCAGATAGTTATAGTAAAAATTAGTTTTTTCTGGCATATATTCTTGCATAAATCAAAGTATTTAAAAACAACTGCCTTTTTCTACAGATTTATTCAGTATTTAGTCATGAAGTCTGTTGATCGCCTGCCCAGTAATCCAAAAAGATTAACTATTGAATCCAGTCAGGAGGTTTTTTCAATTGACATTTCCAGACGTACAAGATCCAGCAGCTCAGCTCACCAAGATGATATTCCTCAAAATCAGGAACAGAATGAGCCACAGCCAGCCCCAATCCATCGTGTTCGCAGAAAGGCTTTAGCTTGTCGTTTAAAAAGAAAACCTCCTGCTCCAGCTGCTCTCTCTGACGACGACTTCATGGATGCTCCAGCGTTAAAGCGTCAATTCAGATCTGCATCACCATCTCCTCCAGACCAAATCAGCTCAAAGAAGTTAAAAGTACCTTCTCCTCAAGTTCCGACCGTGAAAAGAAGCCCAAAATATAATATCATTGCAAAAAAAAAACTCTCCTAAAAAGAAGTCTTCTGTCAAATCACAGGTAATATTTCTATATTTTATGTTTATTCATGTGTTCATCATGGTGCTCAATCAATTTTGAATTTTCCCCCACTTTACATTTATGTATATTATTATCAACAAATATGGTGTTTACTTTTTTTAGTGTTGTAGATTAGTTATTTACAAGCATGTAATAAATATAGTATCATTAGTTCTACCTATATATATATATACTTTCTGTATTAATGCATATTCATCTATGCTTCCAGAAATTGAATATCCGATGCATTCCCTTTGATGTTATTGTATCATCATGGATAATGAGCGATCGGCAGCGTGATGCCGTCGCTAGGTTGGGATTTTCTAGCATATTTGATTTGCGAACTGATGCATTGGAGAGCAGATCACTTATTAGGTGGTTGATGGACAAATTAGATCCAAATGACATGACCATACGCCCAGGAGCTGGCAAAGAACTTAAGATAACAAAAGACACAGTTCATCTGATTTTGGGGTTGCCATGTGCCGGTGGAGGTAGAGAGTTTACTGATTGGTACGGTGAAATCGATGCTGCTGCTAATCTGAGACGTCATCTCAATGTCTGTAAAGAAGAATTTGATGTTGTCAAGCTTCAAGATAAGCTAGTGCTTGGCAACGATGATGAGCTATCAATTAGATGTTTTTTTCTCATTCTATTCAATCGACTTCTGTTTCCTTCTGCTTCTTGGGGCATTACAAACAATGAGGTACTCATGACTTCAAACATGGCCCGAATGGCTGATATTGACTGGTGTCAACTAGTTTACACGGATTTGTGCGATGCTGCCGCACGTTGGCATAAAAGGAACAAAACAAACATCACAGCAACAATATATGGATGCTCACTCATTGTTTTAGTAAGTAATCTTCTCTTGTTTACTGTGCATATATATGGTATGCAAATATTTGTTATGTACTAATTGTATATATTTGTGCATTCTTTTTTCAGATTTACTATCTTGATCACCTACATCACCCTGCTGCTCCGGATAACAAATATGGTACTCCACGCATTAAGTTTTTTGATAATGAGACCATAAGAGAGTTGGCTCGGGGTGACAGACGCCCCCCCCCGTAAAACTGGTGAACCATTCGGATATGCAGAGGTTAGACACAAACAATTTTTTGTCCTGTTATGCAGATGTTAAAATATTATTACTGCTAACTGTTATATTTGATTTTATACAGTTTCGTAGCCGTTCAGAAACGTGTTACGTCATTGCTCCAGAACGGCCTGCTTCTGCCGTTTTCAACATATATGTGCCACGTATCAAGAATTTGATTGGCAACAAGTTGCAATGTTTGCCCTCCCAGCAGCGTCCAATGTTTCAATCATTGTTTGATGCTCATGACAAAGAGGTTGATAAATACTGTGATTCCCTACAGCTGAGCCATCAGATGATTGTTTCGAAGCAGATTGAACTCTCTGAAACATTTGGTGAAATGATCGATGAAGTTTTGAGAGCTGCAACACAGCGCGATTCACAGCCAGAAGGTTTAGTATTTATGTTTATTTTTTTTAAACTAATCAAGTTCACGAATTATTTCCGGAAAATAATATTTATATTAATTTATACTCATACAAGCAGCAACATATTTTTCTAGTGTATAATAAAACTGTATTTTATTTATGCACCCTGATAGTATACTGATGTAGTTTGTAAATTTGTATTTTAAACCATTTTTTTATAACGATACATTTATAATGTTGTTATATTCAGTAACAACTAATATATTATTATATGTTCCAAATGTAGATAACCCCCCCACTCCATCAATGCCTCCAACAAATGATCCAGTATCCACACCAACTGTTCTAACACCTGATAAACAACAACATGATCAGGAAAGCCATGTTCCTACTGATCATATCAAAGTATCAGATGATGTAAGTTTCCTCATACAAACTATATATACTATGCATATATTCTATTCTGCATACAAGTTACCGTTTATTCAAATCTCAGTTGTTTCCATTATAGATTGTCAGTGGGAACGTCTGCAAAAAAGCTGAAGCTATGGATGCTCCTATTTTTGACAAGACTCCAAAATCTAATGTTTGACTTCCTTATATTATTATTATCATTATTTCAGTTACAATCTATGCAAGTAACATTAATATATATGCATGCTTTATTTTTTTTAACTTCCCAGGCTCCCACAACAGACAAGCCTGCTGATCCTAAGTTAACACCAAATATAAATAGTGTAAGTATTATCACCTTCATCATATTATGCTAATATTAATTTTTCCCTATGTTTCATTACGTTTATATTAATAAATTTATTGGTTACAGGAAGGACAAAAATCTGTTGCACATGATACTCCTGTATCTGGTGCACCTCTGTTCGATAAAACTCCATTGACAGATGTAAGACGTGTTGTAATTTTCATATTTTTCCTATTTATACAATAAGACATACATATTTATGCAACTGTTTACTAACATTTATTCATATATTAGGCAACTACCGACCTGGTTGCAAAGGATAGTTCCTGTAAAGCTGCACTCGCTGAACATCCCCACGTGTCACGTGAAGACTGTGCTCGCAACCTGCTTAAGTTCATTTTGTCAGGAAAACTAGATCCGAGCATGTATGTATTCGTTATTCAAATTCCAATTAAGTATAATTAGAAGGATTGTAATCAAAGTTTTCTCCCCAGGTCTATCATTAATTTTGGAGGATTTGGTGGGTCTGTCCTTGATGTTGTCGAGTCGTTTGGTCCCAACAAATGTCTTGAGAATACTTTCATGCAGGGATTTATCGACTGTATTCGTCAGGATGATGTATTATACAATCCAGATTCTGTAATCAACACTCTAATACTGAACGTCAACGTTGGGGTAATTGTTTCTCCACAACTTTGTATCTTATTGCAACACTTACTTTATAAATATATAATACCAATCAAGTTATTTTCTTTGTCCAGACCATTTTGAATATTGAGGAGTTTGAACAACACAGTTCAAATCCACAGCCCTTCACAACATCACTTCTTAAAGAACATCTTGAACCGACCCTACCTTCAGATGATGTTCTTAACCAGATTAAATTGGTGAGTTCTAATCAGTTTCATTTGTACAAATGTTAGAGTGTACTTTTGGTTACTAGTTTTATGTTGTATTAGTTTTATTTTTTCATATGCATAGTATAAATCATTCATAATTTTTACATATATATTTATCAGATCCTGGTTCCTATGCTACGCCGAGGGCACTGGACCCTTTATGCAATCAATTTTGTAAGTCATCGAATAGACATCTTAGATTCAAACCCTTATGGTACATTGCTTGGAGGCACTACATGGAAACAAATCCATAATGATCAAATGATGATAAATGGAACGAAGATACCTTGGTCCAGACTAATAATGAGAAGACTTAGCATTGCCTTACATGAAGCTCGACCTGAGTCAACTGTACCAAAGTTTGGCAACTACAAGATTGGGCTTCTTCCCAATTGTCCAACCATGACACCAGGGTCAAATGATTGTGGTTTTTTTGTCGCAAATTTCCTCCGCTACTACGATTTTGATGATGGCGACTCATCAGAATTTTATACTCCGGTATGTCACTATATTAGTTTTATAATCTTGCATATATTACTCCTTCAGATTTTATTCTACCATTAAATTGATATTATGGCTATTTCAGGATGAACCATTGGACCAACGTGCCTTTGTTCTGCATTACCTTACCTTTCATCGCAACAACATGGTTGCCCCCCTTCCTGCAGAACTGCTGCCTTTCAAGTATTCTCCAAGGAGACGCCGCTGTTTGAAAGCCAAGACTTAGGTAGCATAGCTGAACATGATTCCATGTGCGATGCACAAAACTGTTTATGTTACTTGTTAAGTCACTTATGTCAGGCCTCTGATAATGTGTTTGATACTCAGTGTGCCACTTATGTTCAATGTGGCTAATGTCTATGCTACTTCGCATCAGTTTTATCTGAAATGTGTCAAACATAATGGGTACCAGAATGGCTATTTATGTTATCTGTTAACAAATTCTATGTTACTTCATATCCAGTTTGTGAGTTGGTTAATCTGTTTGCTTCCAAGGTTTGGCTTATTTGTATTATCATATTGTTTCAACATTCAAGTTTTATGCATAATATATACTTCCTTATTTTATATACACTAGGTTCATCTTTTATACATTTTTCACGCTAATTATGCTAATCGTAACAGGTGTTTATGCTATATCCTGTTTGTTGTATTTGAAGTGTGAAACCGACGTATGCACTCCCATTCGATTAGTATTGTTAATTGTATACAGTTTTATATAACATTAATGTACAGACATTCCGATTGCTAAACGTTCAATGCCAATTTGTTGTGCATATTCAGTTACATAATTTGTGTAATTGTCTATATTTACGCAGCATTTTATAGTTTTATATCTACGCATTATATAACCCTTTCACGCAAACTGCTGAATTTCGAACAAAATAAAGCATAAGTCATTGTGATATTACAAGTTTCTTCTAAATCGACCACTCGTTAGTCACACTTCAAATTATTCGCCCAAATCCATATGCTCATCGCCTTCTTCATTCTCCACTTCTTCATCAATACGATGTTTTTTTGCAGTCGATGTTTCATTCCACTGTGGAGCAGTTGTTTTATTGTTTAGTCTTGATCCGGCTGGCCGTCCTCTCTTTCGATTAGACAGTTTTGCTAGCCTTTCCCTGTTCTCTTCCACAGACAGACATGTTCTGCTGTTATGCCCATCTGCTATTCCACACAAATGGCATCTCCTATTCTTCTTTTTCTCTCCTTTCGCACCTAGTCTCATAATCTTATCTTCTGAATTTTTGATTGTCCGTCCCTTTGGTCTTGCACGATCCGGCATACTCAGATTTATAACATCCACATTAAAATTCAACCTCTGCATAATAATAGACGTTACCATTTAGTATACGCATATTTACATATATATTATACCAATCAGTAAAAATGCTCACCTTTTTAGCTTCTGACGATGCAGCAATATTTTCCATTTGTTCATGTACTACGTGACACGGAGAACTTGTATCACCAACCTCATGTGAAAATCTCATGTTGTCCTCCTTTAAAGCCCAACCCAAATACATCAACATTTACATTCAGCATAAAATTATATTTTCATAAAAGACAAATAAACAATATTATTTTTTATATGTACCTGGTTACCAGTTGTTATTATTGTTAATGCATGTTCACATCCAGTCCTGGTGTTATGCGAATCCTACAAAATATTATTTGCTTATTACAATGATATTATATATTCATTATATACAATACTTCATGCAAGCTTATATATATATATCTTTTACATACCTTATTATGACATGTAATTGTATTGTCATCTTCCATACCATCGCTAGCATTAATTTTATTCAACTCTTCTTCCTGGTACAAAATAACATGTTACTTATGCATAATTTATGTTACAAATAGTATAACACTAAAACATCTGCAATATTATTACCTTGTCTTCCTCATTATCACTAACATCTGTTGACTCATTACATCCAATATCTGGCTCCAATCGGCTTAGAACGGCATCGAGCTCATCCAACACATCCATCGCCTTATCGTACCCTGCTTTTGACATACATGCCTGACGAACTACTTTCATAGTTTTCGTTAACAACATTTTCTGTCTGTATGATTTAGTAACTCCATCCTTCCCCCTGAAGCTCTTATCAATTCTTTCAAACGGAACATCTTTTCTTGATGAGACAGTGTACCTTTGCAATATATACTTTGAAGGTATCTTTTCAACTTGAAGATGCATGAAGGCTCTTAAAAGATGAACACACAATAGACCTGAAAACATGAAAACAAACCATTATTTCAAAAATATACATTAATAGTACTACAATCATCAAATTATCTAGTTTGCAAATTTTTTTATGCTAACCAACATAATACGTACAAACCTGTATGTTCCCACTGCTTGCACTCGCATGTATACTCCCCAGCTTCTATGTCTGCTGATATCTTGAATTGATGTTGTCCCCACACAATTTTATTAGACCGTTTTGTATGCTGTACTATCCATTCATTATCACATCCGTCTGGGTCCTTTAATATTTTGTATGCAGTGGCGTATTTCATTGATTCCTCGAATCTATTCATAACAGCTCTGGTGTATGCTCTAGAGACTCTCACTTCGAACCTATATAATGTATCTGTTGTCCTTGGTGCCTATAACACATTATTATCATAATTAAACAAATTATTTACATAATTATATTCAAACCGTTATTGCTAACAAGTACGACATACCTTGCTCACCAATGCCTCCTTTGATTCTTTCATTTTCCTGCTGTGCAACATTTTCATCATTTGTTTAGCGAACTCATGCAGTGGGGTGTTCGCATCTACATGTGATTGCTTCACTAATCTATTCATGCTCTCACTTCGTTGTGTAGATACCATTACCCCACAGAAGTCATTTTTAAAAAATGCAGGTATCCATTCTTTTCTTATTTCATATAATTTGCGTAGAGTTATATCTTCATGAAGATTGAACTCCTCTAGCATCATTTCCCAGGCACATTCAAACTCATGAGGAGTTAATGGATGATGTATAATAGACTGGAATGTTGTTTTAAAATCCTTAACAGCAAACCTGGCATATATCTCATTCAGGAATGGCATAAATCTGTTCTGTACATGCCATAAGCACAGTCTGTGAACTGTTTTTGGAAATACAGTTCTCAGAGCAACTGGCATTGCAGGATCTTGATCTGTAATTGTTCACAGATTATTCAGTTATTTTCACAATAAATTAATTCATTGTTTTGCATAACAAATATATATATCACATACCTGTAAGCATAACTCTTGGACCCTCGCCTCCCATACATGTTTTGAATGAATTGAAAGCCCATTCAAAAGTCTGTACTGTTTCATCTCCCAACAAAACAAATCCAAACACTGTACACTGCAGATGGCTGTTAGCTCCAACAAACATGCCCAGTGGTTTATCATATATATTTGTCTTGTGAGTTGTATCAAATGTCACAGCATCACCATAATCTGCGTATTCCCCCTGCATGCTTGCGTGTGACCAAAAAATACTAACTATTTTCCCATCATCGTCTAGCTGGAAATCACAAAAAAATTGTGGATTCTGTTTTTTGCATTCTCTAAAGAAAGCCAAAAGTTTGGCTACATCATTTGAGCAATTTTTTCTTCTCCTGGCTGCCCTCCTACATTTGTTTGAACAAAAAATTGTTACACACACATTTACTATAGTAAAATTCCTGGCTATTGATATATACACATGTAACAAAAAAGTATTGCTTACATATTTTTCAGATCTTGAGCAGTTACCGGTACGTTCTCCGGCCCATCATGCATTTCTGATATGAAATCAACTATGCAATGCTGCGGCACTCGGCTATCATGCATTGCATCCACAAAATTTATGTACTCAGCATCCCTAATTTTGTTGCAACGTAAATGTTGTTTCTCTGCTTCGTCAGTTATGAACTCATGGTTATGCTCCAAGTTTACCAGTTCAATTTTTGTAGCTACAACCATTTTTTTTTCATCATCATATATTTTTTTTAATTTTATTCCAGCTTTGCATTGTGTACGCCCCGATGTTCTATTCCTCATCCTAGGTGTATCATTTGATTTTGCTGCACTTTTACCTTCACGTGAACAATTTATCCACTTACTGAATGTCTTCTCTCTGTATTTCTTCAGTGGAAATCCAACTTCATATGCATACCTTTTATAGAATTTATATGCATCATCAACATCCTTGAAAGTCATCCCTACCGTTGGCACTATAGTTGGATCAATGTTTTTTGCCTGCTATTTCATTGTCATTGTTGTTTGTACCATTGAATATGTTCACAACAATGTAATCAATCGATAATCAAATACAGCGACTGGACTTACATGTGAACGCAGTATCTGTGGCGTATCCATCTCCCTGGAGCTAATATTGGACATAGGAGGTCGAACCCTTTGTTCTCCTTCTTCCCCTATGCTCATCTCGGCGATCGCAGGACCCATTAGAGCAGGCGGTGGTGTCACCAGTGAGTCACCACCAACTCCTCCCTCTGTCTCTTGATCAAGACGAACGCCATCTCCTTCCATCGTCGGCGACCCTCCAGAGCCGGCCATCTCCAACTCCGATTAGTTATGCAGTCTTAGTCGTCCTTTTTTCCGAATGAAAGTAAATCTAGGATACTATAAAAGTAACCGCATCCACGTTTACAGGGTCTCCCCATTATTTCGGAAACCGTCGCGATATTATGGCGACGTCTTTGTCAAACTAAAATTCATAATATAAAATTTACACAAAATGACACAATGTTTTACGCCGACGGTATATAAAGTTTATGCATCTATTATGCCGCTTTAGTTTTATGCCATATCTTTCAACATTTTATGCTTCATGTTTTTTTACCTTCCGCACATTACTTACCATGCAAGATCCATAATTTACGCGCCCACGTATCCCAGTAATCACGTTTGCATGTGGAAACTGATCCCTTTAATTTCGCGCCTTTCCCTTCTGTTTACCGCCTAGCCATTCAAACAACCGCGTAACGGCGCCGTGACACCTGCATGCCGCCTCTCAGCGCTACGTTAAACACATGCGCGCCTGTGCCAACGGACCAGACCTCGGGACCGACCTGGGCTTCCTTTAATATCTGAAGCCCAGGGCTCCCGTTATACCTGCCCTATATATATATATATATATATATATATATATATATATATTAGTATACATAGTGTGTTGGTACAGACGCAAGTATTCACATGCATAGCAGCATATGTGTACTATATACATAAGAAAAAAGTAATTACAGGATTTAAAGAGAAATAGGTTTATAGTCGAATTATTAGATAGAAGTGACGCGGCGAATATATATAGGCGCCTGTGTATTAAATGCAGGCCCTGTTCGCTGCGGCTTTAATCCGGCTGCGGCTGCGGCTTCTACAGTATTTTTCTCTCTATGGATTGCAGCTGCAGCAGTCCAAACGGCTTTAATCCAGCCGCAGCGAACAGCCTGGCAGCTAGCCACTACCGGAATCCGTGCCTTTGCCGAGTGCCGAAGGCTTTGCCGAGTGTTTTTTATCGGACACTCGGCAAAGCAGAATTTGCCGAGTACCGCCCTCGGCAAAGTTCTGCGCTCGGTAAAGAGTTGGTTTACCGAGTGTAGAACACTCGGCACATACAAGCACTCGGCAAAGACTGCTTTGCCGAGGGTCAAGCACTCGGCAAATACGGCTCTCGGCAAAGGGCCGTTAGCGGCCGTCTACAACTGACGGCCGTCAGTCTTTGCCGAGTGTCCAATATCTGGCACTCGGCAAACAGGGTCTTTGCCGAGTGTCCTATGTAGACACTCGGCAAAGCAATTTTTTATTTTTTTTATTTTGGTCACCAAACTTTTTGTGGTATGTTCCTACACTATGTAGACCAACATGTACCATTTTGGGACAATTATAACAGTGTTTTCTATACCTAGTACATTTAGTTTGTTTATTTGAATTTCTTCGGAAAATTCAGATTTGAACTGCAGGTTACTCGAAACTTGGAAAACCGTGCATGCAAAAATGATATTCATGCTACTTAACACAAGTTACGACCGATTTCAGGAGCGAACCGGAAACTTCGAGCACCATGCTCACTCAACATGACCGTAAACTTGCCATCCAGGTGTTTAAAAATTGTATAAAACATAAACAAAGTCAGAAAATCATGAAACCTGTCCACGTGTCATGATATCATATGTAGAGGCTGTGATAAAAATTTGAAAAAGTTTCGAGAAAGGTGTAACGCACTATGTGTACAAACCTAAGAGATCCACATTGAAACTCTATGATTTCATGTGTGGTTCTCTTAGGTTTCTACACATAATGTCTCACAACTTTCTCCAAACATTCTAAATTTTTTATCACAGCCTCTACATATGATATCATGACACGTGGACAGGTTTCATGATTTTCTAACTTTGTTTATGTTTTATACAATTTTTAAACACCTGGATGGCAAGTTTACGGTCATGTTGAGTGAGCATGGTGCTCGAAGTTTCCGGTCCACTCCTGAAACCGGTCGTAACTTGTGCTAAGTAGCATGAATATCATTTTTGCATGCACGGTTTTCCAAGTTTCGAGTAACCTGCAGTTCAAATCTGAATTTTCCGAAGAAATTCAAATAAACAAACTAAATGTACTAGGTATAGAAAACACTGTTATAATTGTCCCAAAATGGTACATGTTGGTCTACATAGTGTAGGAACATACCACAAAAAGTTTGGGAGACAAAATAAAAAAAATACAAATTCACTTTGCCGAGTGTCTAGGGATGACACTCGGCAAAGACTTCTTTGCCGAGTGCTAGATGTGTGGCACTCGGCAAAGAGGTAGTAAAGAACCTTTGCCGAGTGCCGCAGCGGGGGACACTCGGCAAAGACCTCTTTGCCGAGTGCCGCAGATCTGGCACTCGGCAAAGTATATTTTAATATTTTAAAAAAATCTTTGCCGAGTGCCGGATCACGGGCACTCGGCAAAGAAAGGAAATAAACTACCCGCGCGTTCTTCTTTCTCCTTCTTTCTCTCCTCTCACTCTCTCTGTCACGCGCCGCCGCCTGCCTGCGCCGTTCGCTCGCCGCCGCCTCCCCGTGCCTCCCCACGCTGCCGCTTCCCCGCGTCGCCGCCTCCCCGCGCCCGCCGCGCCCGCCCGCGCCCGCCGCGCGCCGCCGGCTCGCCGCGCCCGCCCGCGCCCGCCGCGCGCCGCCGGCTCGCCGCGCCCGCCAGCGCCCGCCGCGCGCCGCCGGCTCGCCGCGCCACCACGAGCGCCCCTTGCCGCGCCGTGTCACCGCTGTCCTGCCGCCCTCCCCGAGTCGCAGCCTCCCCGGGCCGCCGTCTCCTCCCCGCGCCGCCGGTAATTAAGGTAATAAAGTTATTGAATTTAACTTATTGAATTGTACTTGAATTCACCGTCGTATGTGATAGAATTGCGGCGGCACGATGTTTCTTAGGTGTGTGTGCTTGAATTCACCGTCGTATGTGATAGTAGAGATGTGGAATGGACATGTGGAGCTCTACAGGTCGATACATATCAACATATATTTAGTATGTCTTGCATGGGGACGCCGGCCTTGATCTCGTCCACTACGAACACCTAAGAAGTGGAGGAGCGCCTTGCCCATGTCTTTGAAGCTGGGCCCGCCCTCCGTCGTGGCGAAGTAGTGGGGAAGGTGGAGGAACGCGGCGAGGTCGCCAGCGCAGGAGGTGTAGTAGAAGTAGGCCGGGATGCCGGCGGATGCGGCCGCGTCGAGCGCGTCGCCGCAGAAGAGGTCGAGCACGAGCCCGGCGACGGAGGGAAGGGAGCGGAGGAAGGCGGTGAGGGAGGGGACTGTGAGGCGGAGCGCGTCGAGCATCCGGAGGAAGGGGTCCGGGTCCGGGACAGGGTAGTCCGGCGGCGGGAGGTGGTGGAAGGATACGGCGGGGTCGGTGACCCCTGCTTCCCTCGCTTCCCGGACCCCCGGCCGGCTCGGCGCTGGGGTCTTTGGGCTTCTTGCGCGCTGACTTCCTCAGCGGAGAACTCACGGCGCTGGCACGGCGGCTGTATCAACGGCACTAATCGTCGTTCGTTACCGGTAATGGCGTGGTCTTGTCTGTTTTAGAGTGTGGGCTATTCACTGCCATCACCCTCCCTCACGATGGCAAGGTCAGGTCAAGCCGGATGCGGATGCATGGGTGACCTCTGGCCTTGGAGCTCACAGCAACAACCATAGTAGACAGGGGCGTGAGGCTCCGGCCGGTCCTTGGCCTCGTGTGGTCGGAGCTCGAGGTGGAGGAGCCTGCAAGCGGGGAGTAGCTTGTGAGACGGTGGTGGTGGTGGCATACCAGGGTTGAGCGCGCGGGCGAACGGGAGCGCCGAAGAGGAGCCTGCAGCGGTGGTGTTGGGGGCATGAGGCAGCGTGAGGAGTTACGGATTTCCCATGGCATGGGGAGACTGATATTTGCCATCACCACACTGTTAGCAACACTAATCTCTTAAAGTCAAACCAGTAGCGACAAGGGAATAGAATGGAAGAGAATCTAGATACTTGAGAGAAGGGAGGAAGAAGATGAGCAGTAGTTGGAAGATAGAGAGTTCAGGTTCTAAAAACTGAACAATGCACATAAGCTTCTTTCCAGTCTGCTAGCCAAGGTTGCAAATATTTCTTTCACGCTATGATCCAAAAACAAGAATTCGGCCCTAGCCCCACGACCCACCACCTGCAGAAGGCGCCGTTGACAGTCGTAGATCCGCCGACGACCAACGCCCCTGACCCAGGCAAACCACGCCGCCGCCGTAGCGAGCCAGCCCCGCTGGCCAGCCACAGCCACGCGAGCGCGGGCATCGCCGCCACGAGTCAGTCGTGCGAGCCACCACGCCACCCGCCCATGCTAGCAGGGAGGAGCAGTAGACAACGACCAGCCTCCTAGATTAGGCTAGCCAGCTCGCTGATCCGGCCTTCCCAACGGCGGTCCAGGTCGTCGTCCACCTCCAGGTCCGATCCTGCCCCTTCTGCAGCCACAACCACCCGGGCAGCGTCCAGTGCGACATCTTTCTCAAGGGAGGTGGTGGAAGGATACGGCGGGGTCGGTGACCCCTGCTTCCCTCGCTTCCCGGACCCCCGGCCGGCTCGGCGCTGGGGTCTTTGGGCTTCTTGCGCGCTGACTTCCTCAGCGGAGAACTCACGGCGCTGGCACGACGGCTGTATCAACGGCACTAATCGTCGTTCGTTACCGGTAATGGCGTGGTCTTGTCTGTTTTAGAGTGTGGGCTATTCACTGCCATCACCCTCCCTCACGATGGCAAGGTCAGGTCAAGCCGGATGCGGATGCATGGGTGACCTCTGGCCTTGGAGCTCACAGCAACAACCATAGTAGACAGGGGCGTGAGGCTCCGGCCGGTCCTTGGCCTCGTGCGGTCGGAGCTCGAGGTGGAGGAGCCTGCAAGCGGGGAGTAGCTTGTGAGACGGTGGTGGTGGTGGCATACCAGGGTTGAGCGCGCGGGCGAACGGGAGCGCCGAAGAGGAGCCTGCAGCGGTGGTGTTGGGGGCATGAGGCAGCGTGAGGAGTTACGGATTTCCCATGGCATGGGGAGACTGATATTTGCCATCACCACACTGTTAGCAACACTAATCTCTTAAAGTCAAACCAGTAGCGACAAGGGAATAGAATGGAAGAGAATCTAGATACTTGAGAGAAGGGAGGAAGAAGATGAGCAGTAGTTGGAAGATAGAGAGTTCAGGTTCTAAAAACTGAACAATGCACATAAGCTTCTTTCCAGTCTGCTAGCCAAGGTTGCAAATATTTCTTTCACGCTATGATCCAAAAACAAGAATTCGGCCCTAGCCCCACGACCCACCACCTGCAGAAGGCGCCGTTGACAGTCGTAGATCCGCCGACGACCAACGCCCCTGACCCAGGCAAACCACGCCGCCGCCGTAGCGAGCCAGCCCCGCTGGCCAGCCACAGCCACAACCACGCGAGCGCGTCCACCTCCAGGTCCGATCCTGCCCCTTCTGCAGCCACAACCACCCGGGCAGCGTCCAGTGCGACATCTTTCTCAAGGAACGCCGGCCGTTCGCCGTGGCTGTGGCTGGCCAGCGACTCCAGCCCTTGGTCATCACGTAGCTCTGGCTACTGTTCCAGTAGGAGTAGCGGAAGCGCCATGGCTTCCCCGTGCGGTCCTCGAAGCTGAGCAGGAGGCCCTTCTCGTTCGCCGCCGCGTCCAGCGGGAAGTACTTCTCCGCGTGCTGCTTCGGGATCACCAGCCGGGTCGCGGGCGGGGGAGTGGTGAACTCCATCGATCTCCGATCGACGACCGGCGATCGGTCGAGATCGAGCCGGCCGTCCGTCGAGGCAGCAAGTCGAACGTAGGCCGCAGCAAGTTGAGATTTTTTTGTTACTGTGTGCATGTCAGCCATCGTGCTGTTAGTGTTATTTGCAGGTTTTAAAAACCTCAACGTACAGGGGAGGTGCTGTCGATTTTTTTTGTATTAATAGACTTGTGTTTCTTTTTTACAGAGAAGATACTTGTCTTCCTAGCCGCTGCGGGTCTGCCTGCACCGCGTCGCGTCGCCACTGCACCGACCCGCCACAGCCCCACTAGCCTGACTCCACCGCCACCCTAGGTATAACCTCTATTTCCGCATCATGGTCGTAGATCACGTAACCCAGTTAGGCGTCTCCCGTTCGAAAGTGATACGGTGTAGATATGCAGATCTTTGCATATCTACAAATGTATCAGTTTCGAATTGTCCACGTTTTTTGGACAGCCCGCGGTTGCGTAGATGGTGTTAGTTTCCATGCTCTACTCCGGTCCGAGAAAGAGTTTCGGCGTCATCTCCCTGTTGTTCTCCGGACAGTACACTCTCCCTGCCAGGACGTGTATCCGGAGAACAGCGGGGAGGTGCTGCCGAAATTCTATCTCGGATCGGAGTAGAGCATGGAAACTAACTCCATCTACGCAACCGCGGGTGGGATTAGGACCTATCCTCACCTATTAGAAGGTAGGAACGTAGTGTACATGCATTACATGTCTATATTAAACTATACTCGGTTATATATGTTAGAGGATGGAGGACCGTGAGTGGATGTACACGGGCCGCGTTCGACGTAATGATGTCACCCCAGAATGGATTAGGAAGACCGATGCTTTCGTGGAACGGGCATATGGCGAAGCTGCTAAAGGAGCTAGCCTAGTCCCTTGTCCGTGCAGCAAATGTGACAACCGGAAAAGAAAACCAAAGAAGGCCATGGTAGAACATATTTGGAAGAATGGATTTACGCCGGACTATACTCGGTGGATCTTCCATGGTGAAGCGCATCGCACGAGAGAGGAGGTGGTGAGACAACGCGTCGAGGATTACGATGCTGATGCCGGGGTAGCAGACATGTTGAACGACTATCACGAGGCACAGTTCGCCGAAGGACGTACAGAGGACGAGCCAGAGGCGACCGCAAAGGCATTCTACGACATGTTTGACGCGGCACAGAAACCCCTTCACGGCAAGACAAAGGTTTCTCAACTGGATGCCATTGGGCGTATAATGGCGTTGAAGTCGCAGTATAGCATGAGTCGAGACGCCTTCGATGGTTTGTTGACAGTTATTGGTAGCCTGCTTCCGGAGGATCACGTTCTGCCAAAGAGCATGTACGAGGCACAGAAACTCCTTCGTGCACTCAAGATGACGTATGAGCAGATACATGCTTGTCCGAAGGGCTGCGTCCTATTTAGGAAAGAACACACTGAGGCAAAGTACTGTCCGAAGTGTAAATCGTCTAGGTTCATGGAGGTAGACTCTGGTGATGGACAGAAGAAGCAGCTCGACATCCCCGTGACAATCCTACGCCACCTTCCGTTCATACCGAGGATCCAGCGTCTATACATGACAGAGGAATCCGCGAAACAGATGACATGGCACAAAAAAGGCAAACGATACAATCCTGACAAGATGGTTCACGCATCCGATGGTGAAGCATGGACCCACTTTGATGCCATTCACCATGAGAAAGCCAAAGAGGCTCGACATGTTCGTGTTGCGCTGGCCACAGATGGGTTCAATCCCTATGGAATGACCGCTGCCCCATACACATGTTGGCCCGTGTTCGTTATCCCCATCAATCTCCCCCCCGGCGTATGCTTTCAAAGACAGAACATATTCGTGTCGTTGATAATTCCTGGACACCCGGGGAATAAAATGGGCGTGTACATGGAGCCTTTGATTGATGAATTGGTCCGTGCTTGGGAGGAAGGGGTATGGACGTACGACCGAGCTACGAAGACAAACTTCAAAATGCATGTTTGGTACCAGTACTCCATGCATGACTTTCCGGCGTATGGGCTATTTTGCGCCTGGTGTGTTCACGGTAAGTTCCCATGCCCAGTTTGCAAGGAAGCTCTTAGGTTCATTTGGTTGAAGAAGGGTGGCAAATATTCGTCATTCGATAAACATCGACAATTTCTCCCTCCTGACCATGCATTCCGACAAGACATCAAGAACTTTACGAAAGGTGTTGTGGTGACAGACCGCCCACCTGCAATGATGACTGGTGCCGAAGTTCGCGAACAGATAGATGGTCTCGTGGCCAACCCAGAAGGTGGTTTTGTGGGATATGGTGAGCAACATATGTGGACACATAAGTCGGGCTTGACTCGGCTCCCCTATTATGATGACCTGCTCCTTCCACACAACATTGACGTGATGCACACTGAAAAGAATGTCGCCGAGGCACTTTGGGCGACAATTATGGAGATTCCTGATAAGTCAAAGGACAACGTAAAGGCAAGAGTGGATCTGGCAGAGTTATGTGATAGACCAAACCAAGAGATGAAGCCGCCTAGTGGTGGTAAGACATGGAGAAGGCCTAAGGCCGATTTCGTCCTGAGCAGGGCCCAGAGGAAGGAAGTACTACAGTGGATCAAGATGTTAATGTTCCCTGATGGGTATGCAGCTAACCTTAGTAGGGGGGTGAACTTATCTACTCTGCGAGTCTTAGGGATGAAGAGTCATGACTTCCACATATGGATTGAACGAATTCTTCCGGCGATGGTTCGAGGCTATGTCCCTGAGCATGTCTGGCTAGCGCTTGCAGAGTTGAGCTATTTCTTTCGCCAGCTTTGTACAAAAGAGTTAGCTCGGACCATGATTGCAGACTTGGAAAGGATGGCACCCGTGTTACTGTGTAAGCTGGAGAAGATCTTTCCACCCGGCTTCTTCAATCCGATGCAGCATTTGATTATTCATCTCCCATATGAGGCACGAATGGGGGGGCCCGTGCAGGGACGTTGGTGCTATCCAATCGAGAGATGTCTAAAGAGTATCCGAAAGAAATGTAGAAATAAATGCAAAATCGAGGCTTCCATTGCAGAGGCATACATACTGGAGGAGGTGTCAAACTTCACAACAACTTACTATGGTGACAAACTGCCGAGCGTGCATAATCCACCCCCTCGTTACAATGATGGCGGCAATGAATCGAACCTCAGCATTTTTCGAGGGCAACTCGGAAGCGCGAGTGGTTCGACCACCAAGACCCTGAGACATGAAGAGTGGCGCCATATCATGCTATATGTATTGACCAACCTTGAAGAGGTGACGCCATACATGGAGCAATTTATTCATGAATTCTGGCGTCGATCAAGGGACCCAACTCCACAGGAATATGATACCCTTCTTAGAAAGGGTGCGGGAAATGGATTGCCCGATTTCATTTCCTGGTTTAAACATAAGGTACGTGCTTAGTTTGTTATTCCAAGTTGCTCTTACGTGCGAATAATATAACAATCTAGCGTGTTTGAACTTGCAGGGCCAAAGAGAGCCGTCTATGAGTGCCGAGTTGAGACAAGTAGCCAATGGCTTTGCCTATAGGGTCAGGAAATTTTCTGGGTATGACATCAATGGATACCGTTTTCGCACAACAAGCTACGACCAAAGTCGGCCCAATCGAAAAACCACGTGTTCTGGAGTCTTTACGCCCGGGCTTGACGAGGTCGAGTATTATGGAAGAATTGAAGAAATATATGAACTCAATTTTTATGGTTCCAAACCTCTTACTCCAGTGATATTCAAATGTCATTGGTTTGACCCTGAAGTTACGAGACGGACACATTCTAATCTTGGGATAGTCGAAATTCGACAGGATTCCACCTTAACAGGAGACGATGTCTACATTGTGGCCCAACAGGCCACACAAGTGTATTATCTTCCATATGCGTGCCAAACGAAACAACATCTTAAGGGTTGGGATGTTGTGTATAAGGTATCACCGCACGCTAAATTACCTGTTCCAAACGATGAAGATTATAACTTAGACCCGGACACATATGACGGAGAGTTCTTCCAAGAAGATGGGCTCGAAGGGCAATTTGAGATAGACTTAACCGAAGCGATCGGAATGGAAGTAGATATTGAAATGGTTGTTGATGACGAGGATGATGAGGTGCAAAATGAGAATGACTTAGAAATACTTGAAGGCAATGCCAATGACGAAGTTGCGCCTTCAGATGATGTTGACTATGAAATGGTTGATAGTGATGATGACACTTATGATCCGGCTAACCCGGACACATATGAAGATTATTTTTAATCGATGTAATGCTATATTTCATTTATTTTGCATATGTTTCTAAATACATATTTTTTTATCTGTGCTTAATTGTTTACTCTTAATTGCAGGTTGTTGGACAAAGATGGTGGGCGGTGGGACGAGGACGAGGAGGGGGAGGGGGAGGGGGAGGAGGAGCACCCGTAGGACGGAGGAGGAGGCGCAGCAGGACGACGCTGTACAGCAGCAGGTGGAGCAGCAAGCCGCTGTCGATGCGGCACAGCAGGACGACGACGATGCGGCGCAGCAGGACGACGACGACGACGCCGCCGCTCAGCAGGGCGTCTCAGGTTCTGGCTCCTCAGGTTCGAGGAGTATCTACCTGCGAGGTCCCGCGAGCCTACCTAAGCGACCCATTCTTCGTGACAGACGTCCCCTCATACGACCCGATGGAGAGAGGTAGGTAACTTTAGATGTTGTTGCTGCTTTTTCATATTATATGTTCAAATTAATAATAGAAACTAATACTTCATCTTAATCACTTCGACAGGTCTTGGATGGTTTTGGAGACTGCAGGGGGTCACGGCCGCAACCCCAATGGCATCCTCGGCCTTCTATGCCGGGAACACTTCCCTGGGCTTGTCGAGTACGCCGGAGTGACGAGCCCAGCGTACACCTTCGACCACTACGCCGTCGCCCCCGATGCAGTAGATCGGGACGGCAGACAATTCAACAACAAGGCGGAGCGGGTCAAGCAAGAGCTGTGGGTAAGTCTTCCTCGCACTATATTGTTTAATAAGTCGCATTTGTTGCATATTCTTTAAATAATGTATGGATACATCGTCTTTGTATGTAGGATTTCTTCAGGTGCGATGCTGGATACGAGGCCAGGGCGGATGTGGTGTCTACGACGTGCTGTAAGAAGCTCGTCGTGGACATGCACTACGAGGCGCGCATCCAGGCCATCATCACTTACCACGGCTCCGTCCTTGGGGAGAAGGTGAACAAGAAGGACGCCCGAACCATGTCATTGACTGCGGACCAGTACTTGCAGGTAAATACAAAACTTTATTATTGGTACTAAATATGCTTATTCTTATCTTCTGATATGCGGTGTACTTATATTTTTTTAGATGATTCCTCATTGGTGCGCCGCGCATCCTGAGTGCTGGGAGAAGATGGTGCAGAGGTGGTGCTCGGCTGAGTGGGACGAGGCGCACAACGCTAGCCGGGAACGGCGTTTGCTGATGCAAGGTCCCTCCCACCATCAAGGCAGCCGCAGCCTGGGCAAATACGCGGAAGCATGGGTACGCGCTCTTTTTTATTTAGGTATATAACTTTCGATTAGACATGATTTCTAACCATATCGTTGGTTTTCTCGCAGTCGGCGGCACATGGTGGCGCGCCTTGCTCCACGTTCTCGGCATATGCCATGGCCCACAAGGGGAAGGCGACGTCCGACGTCACCTACAACCCGGATGACGGGCCCGAGGCGTACACCAACCCCGCCATCCACAGCCGACTCAGTGAGTACACCGCAATGGCCAAGGAGGTCCATGGGCCAGATTACGATCCGAGGACCGAGGACATCGACGGAGATGTCCTCATGAGGGTCGGAGGAGGCAAGAGGCATGGGCGGTACTGGATTGCCGACGGGGCAATCGACTCGTCCTCCACTCCCACTCTCTCTCAGGTGCGAGCAAGGAGCACGAGCGCGAGCCCAGCCATACGACCTCGGCAGGACACCTCACAGCATCGTATCCAGCAACTCCAGGTTATTCCTTATCTATTCATCGTTCATTAATTTTTATATATCTTCTCTTTGCATTATCGTAACATTAGGGCGAAATATTACAGACTCAGCTAGATGATGAGAGGAGGCAACGTGAGGAGCTGGAGAAGAGGATGGCGGATTTGTTCGCGTACGTGCAGAGCCTTGGCGCCGCACAGGGTCATGCTCCACCACCTCCGTTGTTCCCTGCAACTGACCCTGCTGCGTTCACTACTCCTGTGAGTATCAAAATTTTAGTACTGCATGATATATATTCATATGTTCTCACACATACAATCTATTCTCTGTGCAGGGTCAATCGGCGGCGTCGAACAACCCTCATGCTTCGTCCAGCCCTTCGCCGAACCAGTCCAGATGCCCACCTCGTTGATGATCCAGACTTGGTCTTGTGAGTGTTGGTGATGTTTGGCTACTGACACTTTGTGATATATATGTGACGGTTGGTGATGTTTGGCTAGTGATCCAGACTTGGTAAATACACATACTTGTATTTGTGAGACTTATATTAGTGACACTTTGTGATATATATGGTGTTGATGATAAATGTGTTCATTCTGTGATGCGATTGATATATAATGTGATGTGAATGATATATATCTTTTGTTTGTTTGGATGGAACAGCAAAAACAAATAAAAAAGGGACATCCTGGTCACTTTGCCGAGTGTAACACTCGGCAAAGGTCGCTTTGCCGAGTGCTATGACCATGGCACTCGGCAAAGAAGGCAACCTGGGAACCGGTAAAGCCATCTTTGCCGAGTGCTGACCATGGCACTCGGCAAAGAAGGCAACCTGGGAACCGGTAAAGCCATCTTTGCCGAGTGCTGAAAATGGCACTCGGCAAAGAAGGCAACCTGGGAACCGGCAAAGATGTCTTTGCCGAGTGCCACAGCCAAGGCGCTCGGCAAAGGGACTGGCAAAGGGGCCCACTGGAGGGTTCTTTGCCGAGTGCCAGTCCACCAGACACTCGGCAAATAAACCTCCTTTGCCGAGTGTCGCCGTGGGCACTCGGCGAAGGATCCGTCACCGTCACTTGGCGCCGTGACGGTGACTTTTCTTTGCCGAGTGCCAATGGCACTCGGCAAAGTCTTTGCCGAGTGCCCGACAAAAAGTACTCGGCAAAGATGCTGTTGCCGATGTACAGTTCGCCGAGCGTTCTTTGCCGAGTGTAACACTCGGCAAAGCGTTTGCCGAGTGTATAATAGACTTTGCCGTGTGTCTCAGACACACGGCAAAGAAGCTGATTCCGGTAGTGAGCATGCTATCATACTGCACGCCGTTTGTTGATTGACGTGAAAGTACATATATATATAGCGATAGTCCATTTTAAAATAAAAGCCTTGACAAAAATTAGGATGTTCAAACCATTTAATTATTCCCTTTTTTAAAAAAAAAATTGTTGCTCGTCATGTCGTGCTTCGTGAGAGATGGTACAGATACCGATAGTCCTATATATATTTGCTAATTAATATGAAAAAGTGGGAACACCAAGACTAATTAGTGTAGGACAACCATTCCTCACCTAACAAGAGAGCTCTCATCCTGCATATCGGATGCATGCATGCCATCATCGTTGCCCTGCTGGTGCGTGTCGTCCTAATTCGCGTGACCATGTATATATATTTGTTTTGTAAAGGCACGATGAACACACACAGAGCATACATATATATATATCTGTTAATTTGTATAGGTTATACTAGATAGAAGACAACCGGAGTTGTTAAGCCATCGTAGAAGACTCATCACTTTGGCCTTAATTACCCTGGACAACACATATGCATCTGTCGTCGAACAAATTAAATAATAGTTTAGGCTGATGTACATTGTGCAACAATCGATACGACATGCTATGTGTTCTGAAAGGGGCTTAACCTTTTTCACATTGTGGTTTTCTCTCTATTTTTATTTTATTTTATTTTTGGGAAACGATTGAAACGACATGCTAACGTTGTACAATACCGGTCGTTGAGGCGGCAGCATCATGGATGCATGTCACCGACGACGATGCAACAGCGCCACTGCACCGGCTGACATGTGATAGCGCGCGTCCCACCTGGACCAAACAGCGGAACTAGCAGTAGCTGGGCTGCAATCAGCAGGTGTACGTACTATGCGCAATAATAATGCATATGCGTGCCGTCTAGAGCTACGCTGGCATTATATTGTTTACGTACATGAATCTATATCTATACTAATTTATTAAGAATTTAACGTGGACATCTGGTGCTAACACACGACTTTATCCTCCGTATGTTGACACTTTAGACCCATCTCATGCGTCTCGTCTCGACGTCGTGTCTAGTGGATCCCACACCCAGCACCCGCGCACACTCTCTCATCTATTCTTTGCTTCTTCATGATCTTTAAGTCCGGATCGATTAAGTGATTCTATCTCGGTGTCTTAGACTCTTGCATGTTAGTACGTATTCTAATGCTTTTCTTTGAGGTACTTACCATCTCTATTACTATCTTGTCTCCATCCAAAGTACATATAGCATCCTTGAAACTATAACAAAAAAAAAACACAAGCAAAAAATGTTAGTCCAAATGGTTATGTCTATTATCAAATACCAAAACTTATCTATCATGGATTGTAGCCTGTTTTCCTTATAATCCTCCCGAGTATAGCCACTCACAGTTAGTCTCTTGACCCTATCGGTCCCTCAATTCAAGCCTTGCGCTCGTCTTTCATCGCTCATAGTATCTTGATATGCATGGACCTGGTTATCTTTCACCATTATCGTCGACCATGTCTATACTCCTCATTTATTGCAAACCAACAAAGCCAAGAGATATATTGCACAACACCATAGTTAAACTTTAAAAGTCAACCAAAGTTTGATTTACTCATAGACCAACTTCTATCCTCGCAACTAATAACTATTGCAAGTGTTAGAATTAGGGATAGGTATAAGACACTGGTTAGACTATTAACTTGAGATTTGAATAAGATGTCAGCTACACTATTTTTACCAAATTGCAAGATGTTTTGTTTGTATCTAAATTTATAGTTTTGCTATGTTCTATGCCTAGATGCATGTAGAAGTAATATAAGTAGGAAAAAAACAAAAATGTCTTATAATATATATATAAATATTTTGGGACGGAGGGAGTAATATAAAACAAGTATATATCATCAAATGTGTCATGGAACCTATTTTGGTGCCATAAATGTTAATATTTTGATCCATGTATTTGTGCAACGCGTTAACAAACCCGAGTTGCAATTTTTATGGAGAGAAGTAATAACTTGGAACAATTGGATCTATACCATTAAAAGATCCAAACTTTAGATATATACCATGGACCCCACATGTCATTGACTCATGTGGACTTGGCTAGCTACATATAATATGCTTTATTTGAGGATGACTACATTTTTTTATGGAGTACGTATTAGCTTATAGAGATCCAGACAGGCCACCATATATTGCTCTCCCCCCAGGTCCCCTGGTACGTAGCTTCGTTCTTTGGAGGAGACACGGCTGACGCGGCCCAACAACAAACAGAGACAGCCGAACGAATGAGCAATGCATCAACAAACAAACAACCGCGGACTACAAGAAGAACAGGGGCCAGGTCGATCTATTATAAAATTGAATGGAGGGAACCCGTCGTGCATGTAGTATATATGTTCAGTGGTAGAGGAACAGTAACAGCGACGCTACAACTGATTAAACGTTCAAACAGTTTGACTGTAGACGCGCTGCAGAGAATTTTTTAATTAAAGAGACACGCACACGTAGAGAGTTTTTAAGTACAGCAGTCAATAATTAAAACAGTACTACTAATCAACACCGTTGGACTAATTAATAATCAACACCGTTGGCACTTGCAAGAATTTAGTTTGGTGCACCAGAGCCGTCGATCAATCAAGAGAATAGACTCGTGGAATGTTCTTCAAGTCGTTAGTAATTTTTTTTTAATTATTATTCCTAGTCTTCTTAGCTACTGGTTTCCTTTTGGGCTATATATATTGTACTTGAGATTGACCAAGAATCCATGACGTACGTCCTCACATATGCTTTGCTTTGGATCATATATATTTAGGACTTAGGCTGAGTCCAGTGCACAGTCTCCCTCTCGCCCCTGCCACGTCAGCTCTCGCCCCTGCTGCTCCAGTGTATTTCTATTTCAGAATTAAGTAATTCACGCGGATTTATTTCAACGCTCAGAAAACACACACCATAATATTTTTTATTGAATTAAAAATTACAAAGTACATAATAATTAAAATAAAATAACATGATAATTAAAATAAAATTACATAACTCTAATCGGACTCCTCGATCTCATCCTCATCTTCCTCCTCTTCACGTTCCGCTTCCGGTTCCTCTTCTTCATCATCTAGCAGACCAAGTTCTTTTTCGACCATCTTTACGGTCCTGCCATGGGTACGTCTTTCAGCCGGATCCATATCTCTGGTTGATCGGCCCTTTAGGATGTTCCATTGCTTCAAAAGCTTGGCCTTCACTAATCCACCCCACAAGTTCTTCATTTTGAATGCTTCACTTGCTGAAACATCGGAGCGACGATGTAGTGAAGAAGACTCATCTAACGGAAGGGTTGTAGGTGACCCATCGGACTGCAAGAGATCCGTGAAGGTGTTCAAATCTAGGGACCAACCCGACATTGTGTGAAGAAAGGGGAGTTTCAAAGAGAAAAATGAGATGGAATGGTGTGTGGAATGAGCTCCACCCGGGTAGGGGTATATATAGAGAAATTGGGGATGAAATTTGTGATTTTTTGCAATTTTTTTTTCGAATTTTTTGGACTCCAAACGGTCAAAAACGGCTAGTTGCAACGGCTAGCACACGTGAACCAATCAGATCGCGACACGTGGACCAATCAGATCACGCCACGTCGCTCTCGCCCGCGCTCTCGCCCCGCCAGTGCCTCGCCTCCCTCTCGCCCGGGCGGGCGCTCCAGCGCGGGCGAGAGCGAGGCGATACCGCCCGCTCTCGCCGGGCGCGAGCGCCATCGCCCGGCGCCCGCCTCTCGCCCGCCTCTCGCCCGCGGCAGCGGCCTCTTCTCGCCCGCGCTGCCGCCCGCACTGCCACCAGCCTTAGGAGCTGTTTGGTCTGAACGACCCTACTGACGATGGGAACTCAAAATCCAAACAGCCGTTGCAACATCAGTGCCCACTCTATTTTTTTTTAATATAATTAAATTCTCCTGGTCAGCTTCCATATTTAATATCTCACAAATTAAAGCGGTGATCTAAACAAACAGCCCTAATATAATGGGCACTACCGTGAGCAATAGAACACTACGGACCTGTAATTGTTACAAATTGATCTGGACCGCGCAACTTATACTCGCACGTCTTGTATGCCAGAATTCTACTGGCATTATATTATATTGTTAACCGAACAATAACCTCGATTAACTAACTTGATTAGCAAACCAAAACTAATGTTGTGTTTGGTTTATGGAGTCACCTAATGCTTCATAAGTGATGCATCATAAGTTTATTCCATCAATTCACAACAGCACTGTGGATCATTTTCGGCGGCCTATATTAATTTCGGCGGCCCATCCCTGGCCACCGAAAATTGTTTGTTATTTTCGGCGGCTACTAACACAGCCGCCAAAAATAGGCTTATTTTTGGCGGCCACTGACACAGCCGCCGAAAATAGGCTTCTATTTTCGACGGCCAAACCCTAGCCACCGAAAATAGTGTTTTTAAAAACCGTCGGGCACCCTTCTTCTCTGTTCTTTCTCTGCTCTCTCCCACCCAAAGCCGCCGCCCGCACTCGCCTGCGCCGCCGCTCGCGCTCGCCTGCACCGCCACCCGCGCGCGCCGCTCGCCGCCCGCCACGCGCGCCCCTGCCCGCCCCCGCGCTGCTTGCCCGTCGGCCTGCCCGCCACTCCAAGCCGTCGCCACTTCGCCGTCGTCGTCGAGCCACCGCATCGAGAGGAGGTAATTTTTTTTGCGTATTTTATTCTTTATTTTCGGCGGTTGTTATTTAGGTGCGACTGAAATTAGTATCTATTTGTAATTGTGTTTGTTTGATTATTGTTTGTGATTAGTATTATTGTTTAATTTGATTTCATTAATGTATTAGTGATATATGTGATTTAAGGATTATGGGCATATTGTATTTAGGCATTAATTTCATATTAATATGTTGTACTATTATATTATTAGTTTTAATAGTATATTATATTGGTACGTAGAATATTTGCATTATTAGTGTATGTGGTACTTAGTTTGATTTGATTAATAATATATCATTCTTTGTTTTATATATAAGTAATATTGTTTAGTGGCAGCGATGTTATGCTGCCGATTTTTTTGGGTCATGCTAGCTTGATGTGGGTTTAGAACCTATCCTTGCCTATACATGTAGGACCGATACCCTTGACGAAGTTGAATAATGTTTTCACGATATGGTTCGGTTTAAGAGTCTCAGGCATGGCTGAAGATCGTGCATGGATGTACAATGGTTGGAGTAGAAATGGACGTCATTCTGATGATTAGGTAGCCAAAACCAAAGATTTTGTGGACTACGTATTCTCCTTGTCATTAACCGACACTGTCAGATGCCCTTGTAGGCGGCACGAAAATAGTATATATCTTAATAAGGAAAGAGTTAGCCTAGATCTTTGTCAGTTTAGATTTATGCCCGGATATGAGGTGTGGGAACATCATGGTGAGGTATTATCCAACCGGAATATAGAAGAGGAGAACAATGATTGGGCTGGCGATGATGCGATGCATGAGATGCTAGATTTGCTACGTCCAGAATTAAACCTAAGCTCCGAGGATCCTGCCACACCAGAGATTTCCATATTTTTTAAACTACTAAAAGACTCTGAAGAGCCGTTGCATGAACACACCGATGTGAGTATACTCGCTTTTGTGACTCAGCTCATGGCTATTAAGTCCAAGTACTTTTTCTCGAATAATTGTTACAATGAGATTTTAAAGTTATTGGAAGATGTGCTCCCAAAGCCCAATAAGTTGCCCAAAGACATGTACCATTCAAAGTCAATTATCGAAGGTCTCGGTATGGATTATGAAAAGATTGATGTGTGCAAAAATAATTTTATGCTTTTCATGAATGAGCATGCGAAAGAGAAAAAATGTCTGAAATGAGGACAATCTAGATTTGTGGAAGTTGTTAATGATGAGGGTGACAAGGTGATGACAGATGTTGCACATAAGCAGCTGCGCTACTTGCCACTAACTCCTCGAGTGAAACGGTTGTTTCTATCTAAAAAACCGCTATGCACATGCGATGGCACAAAGAAGGTGTCTGTGATAACGATGACCTAATCGTGCACCCTTCAGATGGGGATGCTTGGAAGGCTCTCGACACGTTTGATCCAGACTTTGCATCAGATCCAAGGAATGTTCGAATCGGCCTCGCGACCGATGGCTTCACACCTTTTGGTCAAATGGCATCATCATACTCATGTTGGCCCATCTTTGTTATTTCATACAACCTTCCACCTTATCTTTGTATGAAATATGAATTTATATTTCTTTGCTTAATCATTTCTGGCCCAGACTATCCTGGAAAGAACCTCAATGTCATGTTAAAACCCTTGATTGAAGAGTTAAAGGAGCTTTGGAAAGGAGTTGAAGCATACGATGTTTTTAAAAAACAGATATTCAAACTTCGAGTTGCGTATTTGTGGTCGGTGCATGACTTCATGGCGTATGCTATTTTTACCAGTTGGAGTACACATGGTAGATTGACATGTCCATATTGCGGTTCAGATACAGATTGCTTCTGTCTTGCTCATGGTGGAAAGATCACTTACTTCGATTGTCATCGATGCTGGTTGCCCAGGAAACACCCCTTTAGGAGCGATAAGAAAAACTTTATAAAGAACACTGTGGTCACCAAAGGACCGCCTAAACGTCTTAACACAGTAGAAATATATGCTCAGCTGAACAACCTTGTCTTAAATGAAAAGGGGGACAAGTACGAAGGATTCGGAGCGGACCACAACTGGACACATATATGTGGTCTCTGAGAGCTCCCTTATATGTCGTCATTGATTCTTGTGCACAACATTGATGTCATGCACCAAGAAAGTAATGTTGTTGAAGCCCTCATACACACCTGCATGCATTTTGAAAAAACAAAGGACAATCTGAAAGCTCAAAGAGATCTAGCAATGCTTTGTGACCGACCAACCCAAGTGCTCAATGACAACGTTAAGCCGCCACGTGCCTTGTTCTGTCTTACCTCTAAAGACAAGATCGAGGTAATGAGATGGATGAAAAAATTAAATTTCCCGATGGTTATGCTGCGGGCTTGAAAAGAGCTGTGAATTTGAAAACGGGAGTAATGTTTGAGGAGGAGGTGCAGGCCCATGAGGAGGAGGAGGAGGAGGTGGGCATAGATGCTGAGGCGGGTGACGATACCACCGAGGCTCCTGTCGTTCGACGAAGGGGAACTCGGAAGGGCCACTTTGTCCTACCTCCGTCAGCGCTTGCACAATCTGAAGCTCGGGTACTGATCATCCCGGTTGGTGATAGGTACTCACGTTTGGCCACTTTGTTCTTACTTATTTGTTTATTGTACACTATATCCCAGTTGGTGATAGGTACTCATGTTTTTTTGTCATGCAGCCAATGGGATGACACGTCATTCGACGGTCGAGGTCACCATAGACAGGTTAATCAAGTCTTAGGTAACCTCTGTTGTCTACATAATCCAGGAATTGTCATCGACCCAAAAGGTGTGGTGGTTCCTTGCACTAGCTGGTCGCACTTCACACTAGCTCCACATGCTACATATGGAACAGCTCAAGGCGCCGTCAAGCACGACTTTTGGGTAAGAGTAATGTTTCAAACTAATATTTATTAGTTGTTTTCAAACTAATTTTATTTTCGATGTTGGACAGAGACGCTATCGTGTGGAACCTGAGGCTCAAGAGCATGCAGACCGAGTATTAGAGAAAAATGCGAAGAAGGTGTGCAGGGATGCATTTTCCAATGCTCGTCTACAGGTTGTGAACGCGTACATGAAGCGCCGAGATCATTCTATCAACAACTTTCGACAATATTCGGATGTCTACTTGACTGTAGACCAGTACATAGAGGTAAAAATCTAATTTAGCAGCTCATTCAGATGTGAATGTAATTTTGAGCTAACGCTTTATATGCAGGTAACTCTTCCATGGATGGAACACCGGCCGTAGGCTTACAAGGCTTTGTGTGAGATATGGGCTTCGCCCGAGTGGATTGAGAAGTCTAACAGGAATCGACATAGGCAGCGCCATCAGCAGGACGAGGACGATGATGAGGTTGTAGTCAAGCATACCTATGGGGCTGATGGACACATTCGGTTGACGAAGTGAATGGTGAGTATGTAGTATTTTGTTTTACTCAGAAATAAAACTGGATTAAACTCATATATTTGCAGGAGGCTCAAACTGGAGTTGTCCCGAGCCCAATCGATGTTTATAGGAGAGGGCATAGAGCGAAAAACAGTGAAATCTCCGATGAGCTGTGTAGTCAAGCGGCCGTTGAGCGTATGGTTAGTTGTTGTTAGGATTAATGTTTTCTTGCCATATAGCTATAAATTACATGTGTGCTGAACCTTCATATTGTATTGCAGGAGACATACAGGCAGGAGATGGTTAGGAAGTATGGAGAAGACTACGATTGGTGAGGAGCGCCTACCATCGACGCTGAAGTTGTGCATTCTATTGGAGGAAAGGCGCATGGACGGTATTAACTTGTGAATTTTTTCAATAATATTGGAACTATGACCAAATAGCTAATTTTCTTGTTTTCAAGATATTCTATGTTTACCGGTGTGATCGATTCAACGGAGTTGCGTTCTCGTGGCGGCTCTTCGTCGCAGGCGGGCTGTGGTAGCAGCAGCCGTAGTCGACGCTCTGTATCTAGCATGGAGGACGCTATAAGGGAGCAGCAAGAAAAGTTTCGTGAAGAGCTGCGACAACAACAAATGGCATTCCTCCAACAGCAATCAGAGTACATGCCTGCTTACAACGCACAGGCGCAACAAGCAATGAACGTGAGTGTCTTATTTATTCTCAATACGCTCGATATTGGTTCTATAATTAATATATTATATTTGCAACAGTCTTGGTTTTCCACAGTAGGCACAACAACAACCATTTGTTTTCCCTAAATTTCAGCTGCTGATGCCTCAGTGGGGATTACATGCTCCGCCACTTCCACCTCCACCTCAGGTGCTTCAATTTAGTTAAGACTTGTCGTTTGTATCAACCTTTCAAATCTTGACTAAACTTGATTTTATAGGGATCCGGGGTCATGGGCCACAACACGCCACCACCGGTGATACCAGCACTAGGAGGAGCTTATGTAGGGGAGGGAGCTACTCCAGGAGAGGTTAGTTTGACAAATAATTTGTTTGAATAGTGGTCATACATGTAAACACTGCCGTTATTAATGTCTTCTTTTTTCTTTAGAATCCAAACCCGTTACACGATTTCGTCAATGAGTTTTTCGCTTCTGGAGGGAGTGGTCACAACTCCAATGACCCCGATATGTGATGGTGTTAGCTTTGTGCCAAATTATGTGTTGTAATGTGTAAGGAAAATGGACCCCGTGCCATTTGGCTAATGGACCACGGTCCATTTGGCTAATTGAGTTTTAGTGTTTGATGAACAACACAATCCGTGAACTAATAAGTTTTCTAGTGTTTATGTTTGTAGTTCACAGGATGCAAGATTTACTTGGACTAAGGAATTGAGGAAAGCAACACCTCAAAAGAAGACATTAAGAAGATCTAAGAAAAGTCCAAGTGTGCTGCTGTAGACTGTCTGTGCGAGGAGCACCGAACTGTCCGGTGGCACACCGGACTGTCCGGTGCCCACACGCCGGACTGTCCGGTGCACCAGAGAACTCCAGCCCAACGGCTAGTTCCAGGTGGCACCCGGAGAGAAGACCACCGGACTGTCCGGTGTGAGCACCAGACTGTCCGGTGTGGAAAAGCCTGCGGTGCCAACGGTCACCTGCTCTGACAGGGCAACGGCTAGGCGCACCGGACATGCTACAGTGCGCTGTCCTGTGCACCACCGGACTGTCCGGTGTGCCACAGAGAAATGTAGCTTTTCTCCAACGGCTATTTTGGAGTTGGGGCCTATATATACTTCACCCAACTGGCCATTTGAAGGTGTGGGAGCCCAAGCAACATACCAAGGCATATAGTGCACATTTCCAAAATCTCAAACACCCAAGTGCTTAATAGAATCACTCGGTGATTAGCATAGGTGCTTTGCGAAGTGCTTAGGTTAGTTAGACTGCTTTAGCGCTTGCTCTAGGTGAACCCTAGTTAGTTGAGTGAGTTTAGACAAACCACACAACCCCTCGGCTCTTGCGTGAGTCGTTGTAATTGTACCAAGTGGGGCGAAAGTCTTGCAAGACCGTGACAACCGTGTTTGTGTCACGGCCGCCACCGTGTACCGGAGGGAACGAGGCCCGCGGCATTTTGGCCGGAAGCTCGATAGTGGAGACGGCGGGGAGCGTCCGAGAGGAGCCGGAAGCGGAGCACCACTTGCGTGTGGAGAAGGCCCGCGGCTCTCTACGGAATTACTCGACCATGGTGCTTGGCCCTCGCGTGGGCTTCCCTTTGCATGGGCACCAACGAGGATTAATCGGGACCTTGCGTGGTTCCGGATACCTCGGTAAAAATACCGGCGTCATCCACGAGAGTTTGCTTCTCTACTTTGCTCTTTAAGTTTCCACATTTATATTAAGCATTTAAGTTTCAATCTTGTATTCATACTTATTTAGTGTAGATTGAAACTTAGCCTTTGCGTTAGAAATAGCAACACTTAGACAAAACCTAGTTTGTATATTCTAGTTTGATTATTTGCATAGGTTTTGCTCTAGGGTTTTATTTGTGGCCTAGTTAAATAAAAGTTTTAGAAGTCCTAATTCACCCCCCCCTCTTAGGCGTCACCTGTTTCCTACAAGTGGTATCAGAGCCCGGTTTGGCTCATTTGAAATGCTTTAGCTTCATCGCTAAAAGAGCCGACGCTTTTTAGAGGAAGGGATGGATACCCATAGGCCACCACACTTCGATGGCACTAACTTCCCATATTATAGTGCTAGAATGGCTTGTTACCTAGAGGCCGTTGATTTAGGTGTTTAGAGAGTCACTCGTGACGGGATGAAACCCCTCAAGAATCCCGAGAAACCCACCACGAGTGAGGAAAAAGAAATTCATTTAAATGCTAGAGCCAAAATTGCTTGTATGAATCTCTTAGCATGGATATTTTTAATCAAGTATTTACCTTGAAAACTGCTAATAAGATTTGGCTAAAATTGCATGAGCTCCATGACGGCACATCCAATGTCCGTGAGCAAAAACATTGCCTAGTCTTAAATGAGTATAATTCTTTTGCTATGAAAGATGATGAGCTTGTTAGAGACATGTATTCTCGTTTGAATCTAATTATCAATGAGCTCAATTCCATTGGCATTAATAAGCTAGGTGATGCGGACATTGTGAGGAAGATTGTCTCCCTGCTACCACAACAAAGATATGGGAGCTTCATCACCATCCTTCACAACATGGAGGACTTGAGCAACATGACCCCGACCACTGTGATTGGGAAAATCGCGGCTTTTGAGGTGTCGCGAAAAATGTGTCGGGGAGAGGAGCCAACTTCCTCAAGGCCATATTCTTTTGCATGTGATGAAAGGAAGGGCAAAAAGAAGGCTCTCACTCCAAGTTCTTTAAGTGAAGAAGAGGAAGAAGAAGAAAGTGATGATGAAGATAATCAAGCATGCACATCATCCTCCGAGGATGAAGAAACAATCCGACGCGTCGGAAAGGTAATGAGGATGATCTGCAAGATTAATCTAATGGTTGTGCCCCTGCAGGTCGAAGATCTTCTCTTTAACATTGACAGAAAAAAGCAAAGGAAAAGAGAATGCTTCGCATGTGGGGAGAAGGGCCACTTCAGGGATAACTGTCCAAATATGGCCAAACCCAAAAAGGAGAGGAGCAAAGGCAAGGCGCTAATAAGTGTTAGAACTTGGGATGATTCTTCAAGTGAAGATGAACCTCCAAGGACGCGCAACCACCGGTCCTCATCACGCTCATCACGGTCATCACTCAAATGCCTTATGGCAAGAGGTAACAAAAGCATTCCATCCTCTAGTGATGATAACAGTAGTGATGATGAAGGTGAGGGAAAGCCCTCCATAGATGAGCTTGCGGAAGCCATTGAATTTTTTCAGGATGTTTGCACTAAACAAAAAGCTCAACTTAAAACCTTGAAAAATAAGTTAGTTAGCTCTCAAAATGATTACAAAGGTTTGCTAGAAAAATCTGAAACTTTTGCAAACTTAAATAGTGAGCTATCAACTAAAATTAAGCTATTAGAATCTAGTGCTCCATCCACTGCTACCGATGATGGTCTCATTAAAAAGAATAAAAAACTTAAGGCTAAGTTAGCTAGCTCCCAAGAAGCTATTGAAAATTTGCTAGAGAAAATGGAAATTCTTAGCATACACAATAATGAGCTAACTACTAAGCTAGAAAACATTGGTAGCACCCCAGCAACATCTTTAGTTGAAATACCTGAAATAATTAAGAAAGATGCTTCTACTTCCTGCTTTGATTTAATTGATGATTCTAACCCCTGCAATCAAGTTCTTGTTGAGAATATTGTTGTAGAAACATGTTCGGATGAGGTTGCAAAGGAAAATGAACAATTAAAGCAAGAAGTGGCTCGCCTTGGCAAGGCTTTGTATGACAAGAAAGGTAAAGCCAAACAAATCCGACCTTCACAGGATAACACCACTGCGAGAGTGAACAAGCCTATGGAGGGAGAAAATGTGATTTGTAGGCTATGCCACAAGGAAGGCCATAAGTCTTTCCAATGCAAGGCGATGACCGGGGATAAGCAAAGGCAAAAGCTCAAGCAAAAGCCATCAAGCAAAATTTCCAACACCTAGATCAAAAAGGTGGATAAAAAGACTGCTGCACTATATTTGATCAAGAAGAAAAAGAATGGAAAGGTGATAGCAATCAAGGCCAACAAGCAAGCCAACAAAGGAAAAGGGGCCAAACGCATCTGGGTGCCAAAGGAAATTATTTCAACCATGAAAAGCACCAAGAAGGTTTGGATCCCGAAAGGGAAGTAAGTGGACCGAAGGTCGTCGGGAAATTTGGAGACTTGGCAAAGTTTGGATGTATATCATGGGATACATCATATTGGATCAAGTTTATTGCCAAGTGGGTTAGTGAAAATTTTGGACCTAAATTTCCCACCCATGACTAAGGTAACTAGATCTATTGTATCTCTTGTTTTTAGATATGCGTATCTATTTACCTTGTATCTAGTTTACCTTTCTTGCCTAGTATTACATTTGTTATTTACTTTTGTTTAAAATTATGCATACTAGGTAAATCACATGGTAGGATTGCCTGCTTTCAATTCATATACTTAAGCAAACCTACATGGCTTAAAATGTTTATTTAAGCACGACACATAGCTTCTATATCACTCCATAGTAAATGATGCATTAATTGAAAATTTTGAATTCTACAAGCTGTATCATTTAACTTATATGTGCCAAAGTTCGGATTATAGATAATTTACCTTCTTGATATCAAATCAAAGTGCATGTCTCCAACAAGTATTCAAAACTTGTATGCACACCTTCAGGGGGAGGTTACTCTATAATCTAATACTTTGAGACTAACACCTTTTCAAGTCTATTTCATGTGATAGTCTCATTGTAAAGAAAATGAGGTCCCCAGAGAAAGACAACAATCTTCCACTGCAAAATCTCCAAGAACTCTCATGTCTCTCAAGCTCGCCATTGAACTTCAATCGGTATCTTTTGAGACTACATCTAGTATCATTTACATGTCTTCTCCAATATTTGATTAGACTATATTTCATATCATATACTTCCATGTTGCTAAAAATGCATAAGTGATTAACTCATATTCTGTTACCTATGCATAAGGGAAGTTAGTCTTTTCAAATCATGTCTTGCACCTCTAATTTTCACATGCTTTTTCCTAAGATCTCTGTCAGGGGGAGCTTTTCTTCATCTCTAAAGGGGGAGAAAACTCTTTCTAAAGGAGATCACTCATTTAGGGGGAGTAATCTTTTGAGGACAAGCTTTTATTTACTTCATACATGCTTTTAATGTCTTCCTTTTCGGTGGTTGATGCCAAAGGGGGAGAAGTTTAGGGACCAAAGCAATGAAAACTATATCAAACACCAAACACCACAAATTTTAAAATTTTAAATCTACAAATGGTTTTTCAAGTGGTTTTGGTTATTTGGTCCTAAAATAGAAAGTAAGTGAATTATGGAGTTAGGGGGAGGCTTAAGTCCATAATATCACATTATGGGGACAAACATGCATCCTAGCAAGTAGATTGCATATTTTCATTCAAATACTTGTATTATTTGCTTGCTTTGGTTGTGTTGTCATCAATCACCAAAAAGGGGGAGATTGTAAGGAAAATGGACCCCGGGCCATTTGGCTAATTGAGTTTTGGTGTTTGATGAACAACACAATCCGTGAACTAATAAGTTTTCTAGTGTTTATGTTTGTAGTTCACAGGATGCAAGATTTACTTGGACTAAGGAATTGAGGAAAGCAACACCTCAAAAGAAGACATTAAGAAGATCCAAGAAAAGTCCAAGTGTGCTGCTGCGGACTGTCTGTGCGAGGAGCACCGAACTGTCCGGTGGCACACCGGACTGTCCGGTGCCCACACGCCGGACTGTCCGGTGCACCAGAGAACTCCAGCCCAACGGCTAGTTCTAGGTGGCACCCGGAGAGAAGACCACCGGACTGTCCGGTGTGAGCACCAGACTGTCCGGTGTGGAAAAGCCTGCGGCGCCAACGGTCACCTGCTCTGATAGGGCAACGGCTAGGCGCACCGGACATGCTACAGTGTGCTGTCCGGTGCACCACCGGACTGTCCGGTGTGCCGCAGAGAACTGCAGCTTTTCTCCAACGGCTATTTTGGAGTTGGGGCCTATATATACTTCACCCAACCGGCCATTTGAAGGTGTGGGAGCACAAGCAACATACCAAGGCATATAGTGCACATTTCCAAGAGCTCAAACACCCAAGTGCTTAATAGAATCACTCGGTGATTAGCGTAGGTGCTTTGCGAAGTGCTTAGGTTAGTTAGACCGCTTTAGCGCTTGCTCTAGGTGAACCCTAGTTAGTTGAGTGAATTTAGACAAACCACACAACCCCTCGGCTCTTGCGTGAGTCGTTGTAATTGTACCGAGTGGGGCGAAAGTCTTGTGAGACCGTGACAACCGTGTTTGTGTCACGGCCGCCACCGTGTACCGGAGGGAACGAGGCCCACGGCGTTTCGGCCGGAAGCTCGATAGTGGAGACGGCAGGGAGCGTCCGAGAGGAGCCAGAAGCGGAGCACCACTTGCACGTGGAGAAGGCCCGCGACTCTCTACGGAGTTACTCGACCGTGGTGCTTGGCCCTCGCATGGGCTTCCCTTTGCGTAGGGGCACCAACGAGGATTAGTTGGGACCTTGCGTGGTTCCGGATACCTCGGTAAAAATACTGGCGTCATCCACGAGAGTTTGCTTCTCTACTTTGCTTTTTAAGTTTTCGCATTTATATTAAGCATTTAAGTTTCAATCTTGTATTCATACTTATTTAGTGTAGATTGAAACTTAGCCTTTGCGGTAGAGATAACAACACTTAGACAAAACCTAGTTTGCACATTCTAGTTTGATTATTTGCATAGGTTTTGCTCTAAGGTTTTATTTGTGGCCTAGTTAAGTAAAAGTTTTAGAAGTCCTAATTCACCCCCCTCTTAGGCGTCACCCGTTTCCTACATAATGGACTATTTGTGAACTTTATGTTCTATAGACTGTTTGTGCACTCAGATGTTGTAATGAACTCCAATTTTATGTTGTGGACTATTTGTAAATTGTGGATTTAATGTTTCTGTATTGTGGATGTTGTATGGGCTGTCATTTTATTTTTATGTTGTGATTATGTTTGTTGATGAATTTTCTATTATTTTTTGCATTTTTTTCGAATTTTTTTTGCTCTGAAATTATTAATTTTCGGCGGCCTCCTTCTAGCCGCCGAAAATAAGAATATTATTTTCGGCAGACTTAGATTTTCGGCTGCCAGGAGGAGAGCCGCTGAAAGTTAACTATTTTCGACAGCTAGGTAGAGACCGCCGAAAATATAAGGTTATTTTTGGCGGCCGTCTACTGGCCGCCGAAAATAAGCCTGAAGCCGCCGAAAATAGCTTATTTTCGGTGGTTCCTGGCCTCCGAAAATCACTGTAGCTCTTGTAATGATTTTGGTGGAATCAACCCACTCCTCATGTATATACTAATTATTAGCTTATAAGGAATGAGGAATGAGGTGGTGATAAATTAACTCATTATATTTAATCTCTACTACTCTATAAGACTCTAATGTAGACCACCCGTGCACCATGGTTCTGCCTTCGGTCAATCTTCGGTCAATCGGTACCGTCCGTATCATCCGACCGCTCGTGTGCGTCGACCGCCGCCCCCCCCCCCCCCCCGTTCTGCTGAGCCATCGCCACTCCACCCCTCCAATTCTCCATTTCTCACGCCAGTAGGGTTTCGTCACCTCCCTGTCGCGGCCTCCGTTCGTTGTCCGCACCGCCGCCTCCATTCCCCATCCGCACCATCGCCGTCCACGCTGGTCGCCTCCGTTCCCCATCCACACCATCGCCATCCACGCTGGTCGCCTCCGTTCCCCATCACCTCCGCTCTCCTCTGCCATCGGGATCCTGGTGGCCAACGTCGTCCTCATCGGCGAGACGACCCCCTGAATCCGTCTCCGCCTTTGATATAAAGAAGACGCCCCCGAATCCGACTCCGCCTCCTGTCGCTCGCTCTCCCTGTCTCCCGCACGCCGACCCGCAGCCGCCGCCGTTCGCCATGGGTTTCCTCGACGTGCTCTACCATGTGGTGATGCGCCGCAACGCCGTCTACGTTACCTTCGTCGTCGCCGACGCTTTCGCGGGCAAGCGGGTGCGCCCTCTCTCCCTCCTCTTCTTCCCCGACCACCAGATCCCAGATCTGCCATTCCCTCTCCCCAAAGGGCTGTCTCTTTGATTTCTAATCGGTTATCTGTCGTTTGTAGGCGGTGGACTATGGCGTTCACAAGATCTGGGACATGAACAACCTCGGGGTAACATTTCTCTTCCCAGCCTCCCTTTCCCTTTGTTGTTCCACTCTTATCAATACGCTACAATTGTCAAAAAAATCTTGGTTGTTCTGATGATGAAACATCTGTTTGATTTGATCGGTTCTGGGTTAAGGCCGCTTGCGAGAGAATGTCGATCATTATCTATGCGCGATTAGGTCGCGTGTTTAGATCCTGGTCGCGTTTTGTCCTTGTCCCTTTTGTTGTGCGGTCCTCTCTTGTCACCCTCTCTTCTGAATCGCTACCCTGGACGGAAGTGTACATCTGGTTGTGGTTCTCATTTTTCTCAACTATCATTGCCCTGATGCCACAAGTTTCAGATGTGATGAAGTGCCATTGCTTGCCTTTATATATGGGCAGATGAGTAACTGTTTTGTGCTCATTTTTCATCTCTGCCAGATTTACCATGACACGGTTTCCCTTGACAAGGACATGCATATAATCATATTTATTTGGTTCTCAGCAGTCACATACTCTTTCTATAAGTTGTTTTATTTTAGTACAGCAAAGTGCCACATCTGGTACAGCGAATTACGCTTCTACACGATGTGTTCTTTTTTTGTCATTAGTTATTTTGGTCTAAAACAACCTTAGGGAATTAGCGCTGTCACCATCACTTTCATTTATATCTCAATGTGTGTACAACACCTGCTTACCATTAGTTTTTAAAGGGCAAGGGAAATAATAGAGCATTGGGATTTGCTAGACCTGTACATATTGTGTTTTTGTTGTTCTTGATTTATCGTTTCTGTAGAGATTTCATCTTGATGTAATATGTGCAGAATTGATGTGATAATTTTTCTGACAAACAATTGGAGCTACGTATTGCCTGACACCCAGTGGAAAATAGCTGAACACTAACAGGCGGTCTGTGTTGCCGTTATATTACCATGGATGTCCATTTCAAGACATTCCATGAGGATTTTATTTCCACATCACAAGGCAGATAGGCAGCAATCATGCATGTTTGATGAATTGATGTTGATGTAGAGGAGTTATGTGTCTGCACAAATTAATGAGCAATGCAAAGATTATTGCAGACCTAGATAAACGTTAACTTGCAATTACATCTGAAGTTGTAGCCCCTATTTGTTTGATTAATTAATTGTAATGTGCAACAGGAAAATATTTAGCAGAGTCAAATGTATTAAATTTATATATCATTTATAAATAAAACATTCTGTAGAGCATATAAAGCTAATTTTGAGTAGACCCCATCCAGTTAAACTGATAAGATATGCATTTACCAGAGTCTAAAAATATTTAGCAGATGCCTCTTGTTTAGTTTTGAGTACAATCTAACAATTATATTATAAGCATAATGCTCTTTTAACAAAGTAACTTGAATAGCTGATGCAAAATGGAACAACACAGCCACACAGGGTCGTGATGTTGTCCAGTTATTGATGGCATAACACTTATCTTATTCGGTGGATCCTGTATAGATTATTTTGGTCGAGGAGCCTTGCGGAGTTCTTTTTATTTATTCAGAGTGCATGCCTTTTGCTTCTATGTATGGTGCATAAAAAAAGTTAGGCTGCAGAATTAGATCATAGTGCAATAAGCTGTTTACCATTATCTTTTAGAGAGCAAGGAATGGAGCGTTGAGATTATCTAGACATGTACATAACAGTGTTTTTGTTGTCTTAGTTTCCTATTTCTGCAGAGACTTCATTCCTTCTATCGTAAATTCGTAATACATGCGGAGTGTGATGTAATAATGTCCTGCCGAACAACTCAGGTTACTTATTGCTTGACACTGTAAAACAGTATGATTCAATGCTTCAACCTTGAGCTCCATCGATGACCGGAGGCTTCCGCCCCTTCGGGATCTCCTTATTCACAGGTGGGACAAGCACCACGACGTGATGGGAGGCCAGACTTGGAGCAGTGCGTGGGGGAACGACGTGATGGGAGGCCGAGCTAGGCGAGATCCGAGCGGCTATGGGGAAGTGACGGCTGGACCTGACCTTATCGAGGCGAGCAGGGAGGGGACAAGGCGTCGATGCGGAAGGAAGAACAGAGATGGCCGGCGAGCTTCCGTGGGCCGTAGGCGGCCAGGGAGAGGCACGGTGGAGGAGACAGGGTGAGGGAGATGGGGATGAGGCCGATGGCTGGCCGGCTGGGGAAGATGGCGTCCTGGGACCAGACGTCGTCATGGAGATGGAGCTACAGCTGCCAGAGCCGGTGCCGGCCAACAGGGGCATCGCCGACAACGATACGGAGACGGAGTGCTGCGTTTGCTTCGAGCTGCTGGAGTCCGGGATGGCGGCGTGGTCGGGGGTGCAGACACGTCTTCCATGGCACGTGCGTGGAGAAGACGCTGGAGAGGAGTGACATGTGCCCGCTCTGCAGGCGCAGGTTGTCGGCTGGGGAAGATGGAGTCCTGAGATAGCGGTGGGACAAGCACCACGACATGATCCTCGTCGGCAAGAAGGTGACCTCCAAGCTCTCTAGATCTCGCGCTCCGCTGACGTCCAGAGGCCTCCGCCAGATCTCCTTATTCACAAGGTGGGACAAGCACCATGACTTCCAACTCTACTTTGTGCTCCATTGTTTCCTTCCGTTTGTGTCTCAATTGGAGTGACAACATTATTCTCTCAACTTTTTTCATAAACAATCAATCTTGGGCTATTTGCACCATTTCAGTCAATGCTACTATTTAAGTATTGAATAGTTATTCTATAATTGTTTTGCGCACTCACCTGCCCGGTGGCTACAACTTCAAGTTTTGAATTGCATTACTTAATTCAGTTGTGCATTGATAATGTGATTCTACCTTGTAGTCTTCTTGAGTTCCTGATGACAATTCAATTAGTTTCTTTAGGGATACTTAAAGTACCCTCATTCACAATTGCTTGATCTCTTGCCTACATATGAATTTCGTTTGTTTTGTGGTGATCTTGGAATTGAAGTGAATGATGGCGTTCTTGCAAATGCATTCTCAAAATATTCATCCTTCAATATGTCCAGGGTGAGTTTGACCTTTTTGAATTGCCAAGGGTACTGAACTTTTAGTGGAGACCAAGCCCGGGCTTGGCTTGGCTCTACACATGGTTTCATTGTTCTTATTTTCTACTCTTTCTAATAGTTTTAAACTTCTATTTTTCATTAAGTGAATGCTGATTTCTTTTGTACCCACGTTATACAGGACAAGTGGACTGGTAAAACTAAATGATATGTTTTTTTAGTTTTGCTAATGTAATTGATCTTACTTCTGCCTTGAAGGAGGTGAATGGTATGAATGAAAACTCGCTTCTTTGATATATCCTTTGGCTATTAGAGGTACTGCAACTTACAGAACAAAGAATCATGCAGCAAAATATGTAGGAAACTGGCCAATCAAATTACATAAGTGCACATGGAAGAACGACATAGACTTAGAAGATTTGGAGAAGGGAAATGTTAGTTTTCATGGTCATATCATGTGTTCCTTTTATACATATGAGTGATCAGCTTGCTCAAGTGCATTTTGCTAATTTTCTGTAGACCCAACCACAAAAGAAAATGAAACTGCAGAAAAAAGTGTCTTCACAAGTGAAAATTAATAATTCTGCTTGTTCATCGTCTGTCAGTACCACATTTGCTCGCCTGTGCCGATCTACCCTCTTTGATGATGGCAGAAAGATAAACTCATTTTATCATTCCTTTGTGGAGGTATTATGCTTAATTGTTAGGGCCCGTGCATGCACGCAGAGCGAAACAAAGTGCATTTTGGCTCCTACTCTCCTAGCCCTCCTACCACTGGCAGTACTGTATAGGCATAAAAGGCATTGCGTAAGAGATCTTTCAAGTTTCATCTATTTTTTTAGAATACTGTTAAAAATTTTGGGTGAAGGGGTCCATTAGGACGCAACTGCATGCTGGTTAACACTCAGGATGCAATTGTAGGCTCATGATTGTTGGCTCCCTGTATCGGGCAGTTAGACTTCTTCCTGTGTTTTCTACGAAGCTAGCGAGGTGGGCATGATTGCTGGCTCCCTGTATCGGGCAGTTGGACTTCCTCCTGCGTTCGCTGCGAAGCTAGCGAGGCGGGCGGCAGCAGGCACTTCTCCGGTGTAGGCAAGACTGGGTTCAAAGGTCATTCTCCGACACACTCGACTCGTGGCGGCGTCACACATTGGACCAGGGGCGGTGCTCGAGGACGAAGGCGCTCGCCATCTACAACTCTACAGGTCTGCCTGCTTTGACTGCTCCTATTAATCGAATTGGGGCTATTTTGGCCATGTTCTGGGTGTTAATAGATTTGATTTGTCTGTGGGTTTGGAAGGGCTGACAGAGTATGATCCGGATGGGGTGGATGCGAGGGCGATCAAAGAGATCATTGAGGGGGTTCATGTGATCAGGCTTGGCAAGTACAGACTCACTACCTGGTTATCGTGAAATTTCTCGAAGAGCACAAAGAAGCTACATTCGATGGATTAGTGCTTAGTATCCTACAATGACTTAACTCAGTATCCTATATTTCCATGGGTATCGGCTGATTACACCTCTTAAAAGCTTGATTTCAACTTAACTCAATATCTTATATTTCCATGGTTATTGGTTGATTACACCTCTGAAAAGCTTGATTTCAACAAATCATCGACTTTCAGGGATCTTTCAAAATCAGTTGGTGCTTTGGATGAAAACCGATTCAAGGTGCAACTACTATTACATACTTATTTGTATTTGCAAGCTATTGTCACCTTATCATAACTTCATGTCAGTAATGCATTATTAGGCAGGTTTTTCGATATAGATATCTTAGTTTCGGTGACCCTGATATACCAAGGTTGAACCTTTGTTCATTTGTTAGTGTTCTCCCTTTTTTAGTTTACTCCTTTTGCAATAACAACCATGGTTGTTTCCTGCAGTTTTTATTATGGATCTCACAACTCTAGCATGGAAATCATTCTCCATTACTTGCTTAGGCTCGAGCCATCTACATCTCTGCATCTTAATTTTCAGGTTGTCACTTTGCTCATTATGGAAATATTTATCATTGCTTCCTCAAAATCCGAGCACATAACTATTATTTTCAAAACATTATTCACAAATTTGTCAATACATAATTTCTATTGTCGTATTTCACCACAGTTCAAAATAAGGGATCTCATCATATTATTTACATTGTGCAGGGTGGCAAGTTTGACCATACAGATCGTTTGTTGCAAAGCATTGAGAGCGCCTACATAAATATCTTGTCAAATACAAGTGACACCAAAGAACTTATTCCAGAATCCTTTTACATGCATGAGTGTCTTGAAAATTCAAATTTATGTCATCTTAGTGTCAAGCGGGATGGGGAACCTATAGGCGATGTTGCTCTCCCTCCATGGGCAAAGGTAATGGTTCCTCTTGATGTTAGTTATATTTGTAATAATTCTTTTCTTGAGGATGGATTGTTTGTCCACCAGGATAGTTCTATTGCTTTTCTAATGACAGTTAATTTAGCGTTGCAACTGTGTTGGTACAAACCTGTACTGTTCTCAGATACACAAGGTATATCTAGCTATCTCAATATAAAATAGATTTTCTCAAACATTCTAGGCTAATTTGCTTCACATAATGTTTTATTTATATTCTGACTTTGGCCATCTTCAGTTTGCGAATTCAACCCTAATAGGTTTAGCATTGCATAGAACAACTTCTGCATAATGTTATGTAGCCTAGCTTCATAACTTGAAGGTGATGATGTTCTACCTTTCACATAAATGTTACATTTCCTATCCTATATAATATTTTCCCTGTGCTATATGATTAATCCTTACAAAATTGTAGGGTTTGCCTGAAGAATTCATCCACATCAACAGAGAAGCCCTTAAAAGTGAATATGTGAGCTCTAATCTCCATAACTGGATTGACATCATATTTGGTTACAAGCAGCGTGGATAGCCAGTTGTTGAGGTGCAACTGTGTTGCTATTTGGATCATCATTAAAACACTGACAGTAGAACACTACCTAACTCATGCATATATTTTGGATAGGCAGCAAACATATTGTACTACGTGACGAGGAGTCCGCTGTGTTCTTTTTACAGGTTATGGGCCTGCAATTATGCCCCTTTGTTTATATCATCGCAGGGGCGATGTCTGTTAACTTAGATTTCCTTTTCGTATTGAACGCTGGGAAAGGCAACCCGATCATGCCAAGAGTAGCTTGTCTGCTTCCTTCTCGAGCAATTCGTATCATAGCGATATTTTGCCAACAGATTTTGTAAACTATATTGATGTTTGCTATTTTGTATCCATGTTTTATACTAATTTTTAACTTTGGTGGCAATGCCTGTTAACATAGATTTCCTTTTCATATTGAACGCGGGGAAAGGCACCCGATCATGCCAAGTATAGCTTGCATGCTTCCTTCCTTCTTGAGCAATCTGTATTAACACACATAGGGACCCAGCCAACTCTGCCCATTACATTAAGATTAAATGGCAAACCAGACATATTTCATTTAAATACAGTCTAGATATAGAGAAACCGTAGCGATAACGTATTTTGTAAAATATATTGATGTTTGATGTTTCTTATCTATGCTTAATACTAAATTTTAACTCGTGGCAACGCACGGGCACATACCTAGTAAACCAAATAAAAATGTATGGAGTGAGAAGAAGATGAATCACTTCATCCCTTAAACCAAACACACCCTAAATACTACAAGCAAGCGAGACTGCGGGAGTACAGTAGTGAATGAAAAGGCTGTAAATAAACTAGTGCTACACTTACGCATCATCATTAGCCTTCTTCGTTCACTGCTTGCTTATATATACATATTAACATATGACGACTCGCTATATCGTTTCTAATAGGTACAAATAGAGATTTTGATGAGAGAAAAAAAATACCCTTCAAGTAGTTATCCAAATATAACCATAATTTATTATAGTTTTTTTCTTCTCTATTGAAAGATACAAAACAAGAATGAGTCTCTAGAGTGTAAGTAAGATATACAAAACGAACGTTAAAGAATAAAAATATACTTCCCCGTCCTTAAAAAGTGTTTATTTTATCTGTTGATTTTTATGTCCATATTCAAATAAATGACGATAAATCTAGACAAATATATAAAACATATTAATCTACTAATTATTTAAAATAAATTTTAATTTGGAACGGGAGAATATAAAAAATGATTTATACAACTAACTTTGTTTAGACAGTTTACATCAGATCTTGAATATGGCCATATACAACATTGTTGTGCACTGTACACCATACTTTTTATTGAATAAATTTAAAAATATAAGATAAGATATAAAAGATTTGCTAGAGATAACCTTAGAGAGAAAATTCTAGAAAGTTGTTGACGCCTTTTGGAGGCGCCAATCACTCAAAAGAACCAGCGGCGGTGCTCTCTGTTCAGGCGCAGACGGTCCGCGACACAGAGTCGAACGGTCCGCGACCTGGCACGAGGCGGCGGTGCTCTCTGGTCAGGCGCAGACGGTCCGTGGCACAGGGCCGGACGGTCCGCGACCTGGTGTAGGAGCTCGGGTTCCCTGCCTGACGGCCGGACGGTCCGCGCCCTAGGGCCGGACGGTCCGCGCGTGCGCAGGGGCGGCGGAGGATCGCCGACGGTGCCTGGATCTCGCTCCCGGGAGGGACCCCGTCGGGGCGGAGAGATCCTAGGAGTTGTCTAGGATCGGGTAAACCGACCTAAACTCCTCTAATCGACGTAGAGTCGAGGAGAGGCGGAGAATTTGGGGGTTGGAAGACTAAACCTAAACTAGACTAGAACTACTCCTAGGATAAAATGTAAATTGTATTGATTGAAGGTTCGATTCATTGTTCAAATCGGTCCGTATGCCTCTCTATTTATAGAGGAGGGGGACTGGACCCTTTACAAACTAATTTCCGAGCGAATCCCGCGAATCTAGCTAACAACCGTAGCACAAAACTCAGAACCCTAAACTGCTCTGCGCACTAGCGCGGACCGTCCGGCCCACAGGCACGGACCGTCCGGACCGCGGACCGTCCGGCCTCAGGGCCGGACTGTCCGCACCTCAATTTGGTGCCGAACATATGCCCTCGCGCCTTTTGGTGTAGCTGAGCAAACCAAAAGCAATTAACTCGATGTGATTACATCGGTTCTCTTAGGCATCTTGCCACATACTAGGATGGTACTGTTTGAGGAAACACCCATTCAAAGCCTTAGGTAAATCCTTGCCTTGTAATGTTTGTAGTAAATAAGCGTTACCAGACATCACCTGTTTTACTTTATAAGGACCCTCCCAGCTTGGCGACCAATTCCCGAACTTCCGATCTTTATTCCTTAGAGGCAGGATGGTCTTCCACACCAGGTCCCCTACTTGAAATGATTTTGCTCTTACCTTCTTGTTGTAGGCCCTGGCTACCATAATCTTGTCCTTTTCTATTGCTCCCAAAGCTATCACCCTCTTGTCGGTCACCTCATCAATATTATCCATCATTGAATTATAATAATCAGTGACAGTTAGATCATTTTGTCTGGCGAACCTGACAGCATTCAAACTTATTTCCACAGGCAACACTGCTTCCTACCCATAGACAAGCTCAAAAGGAGATACTTTAGTAGCAGTATGTTTAGATATTCTATGAGCCCATAAAGCTTCGGACAAAATCTTATGCCAATGTTTAGGATTATCAGATATCTTCTTTTTTTATCAAATTAATCAATGTCCTATTACTAGACTCGGCCTGTCCATTGGCCTGAGCTTAATATGGAGATGAATTAAGCAGCTTAATTCTATATAATTCAGCAAATTCACGTACCTCCTTTGACATAAAAGAAGTCCCTTGATCTGTAGTCAAGGTCTGGGGAATGCCGAATCTATGAATGATATGTTCAGTTATGAACTCAATTACCTCCTTGTGTGTCATGTTCTTCAGAGCAACGGCTTCAGTCCATTTGGTAAAGTAGTCAGTGGCAACTAACACGAACCGATGCCCCTTTGATGATGAAGGATGAATTTCTCCAATAAAGTCTAATCCCCATCCTCTAAAAGGCCAAGGCTTGATGATAGGATGTAATTCGGCCGCAGGGACCAACTGTAGGTCGCCGAATTTTTGACACACTTGGCAACCCTTGTAGTACTTGAAACAATCAGCTATCATGTTAGGCCAATAAAAACCAGACCTTCGCAATAGCCATTTCATCTTTGGAGCCGATTGATGGGTACCACAAATTCCTTCATGCACTTCGGCCATGGCTAATATAGCATCATCTGGGCCCAAGCACTTAAGCAGGATGTGTTGACTGTTCGGCGGTAGAGTTCATCACTCATCAAAACATACTTGAAAGTTGTACGTCGAATGTTCCTATCTGTCCTAACATTGGGATTTCGTAAATATTTTGTTATGGGCGTCCTCCAATCACTTGCATCGGCTTCATTATCGGCCGAATCGATTAGGAGAACCTTCCTGGTAACCCCGGACGGTCCGGCGCCTTCACGCGGATGGTCCACGGCCTGGTGATTTGGCCCTGCACTGGTTATAAGATTTTCAGTATTGTGAAATCTCCCTCGCTTTATCCAATAACCTGATGCATCTTGTGCCAAATTGTTAGCTCTATGATTCTCAACCCTAGAGATATGTTGAATACTGAATTCGTTAAAAGAATGGATTATGCTCCAACATTTTTCAAGGTAACTATTTAAAGTACCATCAAAACATTGATATTCTTCTAACACCTGTTGGACGACCAGCTGAGAATCACCAAATGCCTTCACATATTTTACTCCCATACAATTTAAGAGTTCCAAACCGAATAAGAGGGCCTCATATTTGGCTTGATTATTAGTGCAATAAGTTTTCAATCGGCTAGAGAAGTTGAAGGAGACATCACTTGGTGAAACAAGTACGATGCCAATGCCTTGCCCTTCATTGCAAACCGATCCATCAAAATATAAAGTCTAAGGAGTAATAGTGAGGTATGTCATGTCTAGTTTATGAATATCATTAATCCGATGTTCTACAATAAAATCCGCTACGACCTGGCCTTTCATAGATTTCAATGGTTCATAGGCCAAGTCATATTCTATAAGTGCATAAGCCCACTTACCAATTCTACCACTCATAATTGGGTTATGCAACATGTATTTGATTACATCGGCTTGACCAGAAACAGTGCAATGACTAGACAGTAAATAACATCTACACTTGGTGCATGCATAAAACAAGCATAAGCATAACCTTTCAATAAAGTGTACCTTGTTTCAGCATCCACCAACCTCCGACTTAGATATGTCACCACATGCTCCTTTCCTTTAGTTTCTTGTGTCAAAACAGCCCCAATAACCTTATCTTCAACTGTAATGTATAATCTGAATGGTGCTCCTACTTGTGGTGCTTTTAACACGGGAGCCGAAGACAAGTATTTTTTAATGAGATCAAATGCTTCCTGCTGCTCTGCCTCCCAAGTGAATTCGACATCATTCTTAAGCCGAAGGATAGGGGTGAAGGCATCAATCTTCCCGGCTAGGTTAGAAATAAACCTTCGTAAATAATTCACCTTGCCGAGAAACTTCTGCACTTCGACCTTACAAGTCGGATGCCCCACATTCCGAATAGACTTGATTCGGTCAGGGTCTATTTCTATACCATGTTCATGGATGACAAATCCTAAAAACTTACCAGCCGACACTCTAAAAGCACATTTACGTGGGTTCATTTTCAAACCATACCGACGCATTTTATCAAAGGCTTTGCGCAAATCAGCTATATGAGAACTAAACTCAGCTGATTTGACTACAATATCATCAATGTAGACTTCCACAGTGTTTCCTAACAACTCATGGAAGATCAGATTCATAGCCCTTTGATAAGTAGCACCAGCATTTTTAAGACCGAATGTCATGACAACCCATTCAAATAAACCAATGAAGCCTAGACATATAAAGGTCGTTTTAGATGCATCCTCTTTGTCCATGAAAATCTGGTTATATCCGGCATTACCATCAAGAAAGCTAATAATTCTATTTCCTGATGCATTATTGATTAATGTGTCGGCTATGGGCATGTGATATTCATCTTTAGGAGTTGCTCTATTTAAATTGCGAAAATCAATGCATACCCTAAGCTTACCTGACTCCTTCTTCTCCACCGGCACAATATTGGCGACCCACTCTGCGTATCTGCAAGGTCTAATAAAATTAGCTTCTAGCAGCCGGTGGATTTCGTCCTTGATTCGTGGGAGAAGATCTGGACGAAATGTTCTAGCTTTCTGCTTGAAAGGTCTGAAACTGGACTTAATAGGTAGCCGATGTTCGACGATCTCTCGGCTTAGTCCAGGCATCTCAGTGTAATTCCAAGCAAAACAATCTGAATATTCCTTCAATAGACCGATCATTTCATTTCTAGGATCGGTCTCCAGGGTCTTGTTTACAAAAGTCGGCCTTGGAGTTTTACCATCTCCTATGTCAATCTTCTCCAAAGGATCGGCCGATGTAAACCCCTGTCCTAGTTTATTAAGATCTCTGAATTCCTCTATCAAGTCCCCCACAGAGGAATCATATGATCATTGTGTGATGGTGGATTTTTCGGTCTCGGGTACTGGATCATCCGCAATACTGTCTTTATGCTGCGGTAGATGCTCGGTCTTAAAGTCCAAACAGTTTGTGAAAGACCAGACCATCCGGCTTTAGAAGCCGAATTGTCCGTGACTAAAAACTCATGAACTTTGTGTGTACTCATCATTTAAACTTTATTTAGGATTTAGCCGATTCTCCATCGGCTCTAGCATTACAGGAATGAAACCTCTCTTATCTATACTTATGAACTGATAATCAGAAAAATCTACTCCTGTGAGACATGTAGCAGTCTCGTAAGTCCAAAGTATAGGGGCATCAGCCACAACGATACAGGCCGATACATCAGCATGTACCTGTTCTACATCATCGCCTACCCATTGTATTAACATTTGATGTAATGTAGAAGGTATACATTGGTTGGCATGAATCCAATCTCTACCTAGGATTAGGCTGTAATTTCCTTCTACATCAGCGACGAAGAATGCAGCAACAAGGGTCTTAGTCCCGATGGTTAATTCAACGGACGTGACTCCCTTGGCTTTAATCGAACTATCCCCAACACCGCTGAGGGTGATGTTGGTCTTGACAAGTTCGTCATCTTGTTTACCTAATTTTCTGTGTAATGAATAAGGCATTAGATTTATAGCCGCCTCTCCATCTACTAACATTTTAGCAATCGGTATCCCATCGATGTGATCGCGCACGAAGATCGGCTTTAAATGGTTTACCGATTCCTCTGGTTTAGTAAAGGCGGCTTCTTTAGGACCAAAATCAAATTGGGCAACAACAGGTTCATCATCGCCAACAATAGTACAATCGGTGGAAAATGTAATAACATTTACATTCATACCTAGGCGCTCTGGAGAAGCCTCGTAGTCTACCAGGTCTTCTCCCAGTAGGTCATCCTCTTCCATTGATGTTGGTGTGTCGTTGGAGGCTTCCTGGTGTGGTGTGGACGGTCCGGACTCTGGGGGCGGATGGTCCGCGCCTGGTGCAGATTGTCCAGCCTTGTTAGCCAGGCTATCTGTCATGCCTGCAGGGTGTTGTACAGGTGTTGTTTCATTTTCTATCTTTGTGGCCGTTTGTTTTTCTTCAACGGCCTTTGGTCTCCATTTCTTTTGCGGTGGTGGGTACTGTGGATGTGTGTCATTGAATATCTTTTCCGCCTCCTTTTCCTGGTTTCCTTTTGCTCTTAGGCGTTGTAATTTTCGCTTATGGGACCGTGTCAATCCCTGTCGGTGTTTTGGACCTGGGGGACCCTCAACCGGACCGACTAGTGAATTTAGTGCTGCGTGTCCCTGCCCAGATGGGTTGATGCAAGATGGAACACAAGAGGGAAATGAGACTTATGTTATCTTGCACCGGGGTGCTCGTAGTAGGGGTTACAAGCGTTGCGAGAGAGCAAGGGCGAGAGAGAGAGAGAGAGAGAGAGAGGGTTCGGCCTTGAGGTGAGCTGTCTGAGTCTGCCTCTACTGCGTCTCTCCTACTCTGCCTGCCTCCGCTCGCCTGCCTTCGCCCGTTCGTCCGTTTTTCCTCCTCTCCCTTTTTTCTGAAGGCCCTAGACATCCCCTTTTATAGATACAAGGAGATGCCCAACTGTACAATGGGGGTGTAGCTATGAGCTAACGTGGCTGGCGGGGAAGTGCCTTGAGCCCTGTACATGTACTAATGTGGCCGTGGGAGAAGTGCCTTGAGTCCTGTAGAAGCATAGCTGGCGGTGCGGCATGGATCCTGCTGACGTTTCCTTGCTTCCATAGGGGGTTGAGAGCAACCGACGTCATGGGCGCACGCGGGGAACCATCATTACCTGTTACCGGAGTAACCCAGATGGACACCGGTCTTGTTCCTTCATAGCCTGAGGCAGCTAGCTAGGGGTAGGGTAATGATGTATCCCCTGTAGCGTAGTCGGTCCAAGGCCCGAGGTCGGGCGAGGCGGAGACTTCTCCCAAGGCCGAGGTTGAGGTTGAGGCCTCGGGCCGGGCGAGGTTGTGACTCCTCCCTCGGCCGAGGCCCAGGGTCGGGCGAGGCGGAGTCCTTCTCTCGAGGCCAAGGCTGAGGCCGAGGCTTGGGGTCGGGCGAGGCGGAGCTCCTGGTTGTGCCCGAGGCTAAACTCGGGGGAGATCACGACTTACTGTTGCTAGTCTTCCCCTGGTGGCTGGCACAATTATCGGAGCGGGGTGAACAGTGTTGTTTCCTTGTCAGAACGGTCAGTAAAGGGGCGAAGTGACTGCGGTCACTTCGACCTTGCCGACTGAGGCGCGCGTGTCAGGACAAGGTGTCAGGCGATCCCCGCATTGAATGCGCACGCGATACGGTCGGTTGGTGAGGTGATTTGGCCGAGGCCGCTGCACGACAAAGCTTGCCTGCGCTGGACTTCGGGCGAGCCAAGGGTGCGCCCGCTGCCTGAGGAGGCCCTCGGGCGAGGCATGAATCCGTCCAGGACCTTTGTTCTTGCCCGAGGCTGGGCTCGGGCGTGACGAGATCGCGTCCCTAAGGTTTCAACTCCGAACCGTGCTTACCGGTCTACACGGTCTGTTCTAAAGATGTTTCGCAGCCAGTTTAAGGAGCATTGGGGGTAACCCTAATTACGGTACCCGACAGTAGCCCCCGAGCCTTCAAGGGAGTGTAGGTACTCGCTTGGAGGTTCTGCCGGATTTCTCGCAAGGGGACCAGCCTTTCTCGGTTATATTTTGTTCCAGTGGGTGCGCGCGAGCGCACCCGCTGGGTGTAGCCCCCAAGGCCTCGGAGGAGTGGTTTGACTCCTCTGAGGTCTTAATCCTTTTGTGATGCCTCGGTCAGCCTTTTTGTTCCCTCATGCGGCCTGGCCGCAGCCTGGGTGCACGGTCAGGCTCCGAGTTTTGTTGACGTGGTCAACAGTTTGGCCGTAGCCTGGCGCGAGAGCAGCCCCCGAGCCTCTGCACGGAGCGAGAGTACGATCAAGGATCGTCTCGACTTTTATCGTACGCCCCTTCGTCGCCTCTCCGCGTGGAGGAAGGGGGGAAACCGCCATGTTACCCTCGGAGGGCACCGAACTGGTGTTTCCAGTGAGTTGCTAACGGGTGATCCGAGTGGATGCCCGAGCCCCGTTCGATAAGGGTCGGCTAGTGGCCTAGAGGCACGCTCCAAAAGTACATGCGGGTGATTTGCTGGACTCGAACCCATTCGATAGGGTCTGAGGGCTCGGTGCCTCCCTCCGGTGGGATTCAATTACAAATCGTTCCCGCTGGTCTCGGAAATGTCCTAGGGTACCTCGGGAGCGCAGCCCGTGCCTCGGCAATGTAACGGACGTACCCAGGGTCATCCCTGACTCTGTGTGCTCTAGGGCGGCTGTCGAACCCTTCCGAGGGGCCAGCCTTCGAACCCACTGATCAGTAAAGGGCTCGGAGCCCGAGTGCTCTGGGGTGGTTGCCGAACCCCGGAGGGCGCAACCTTCGAACCCCTGATCAGTAGGGGCTCCGGGCCCATTTCCTTCGCCGAGAAGGATCATTTTCGCAATATCCCCTTTCCTGGTCCCTGTGACAAGAGAGAGAGAGAGAGAGAGAGAGAGAGAGAGAGAGGAAAAGGAAAAGGATATAAATTTAAATAATGTGGCGCACCTTTTTGACGCGGTCATCATGACGGAGACGAAACGACGCCCGCTTCGCCTGCCAGAGGTGTTGCTTGTCCTGCCAAGGAGTTAATGCGATGGGACGGGCGATTCGCGAGGCATCTGTTGCGCGTGCACGAGTCTTTCGAGGAACGGAACATGGGTGCATCATCTTTTATGCTGTGGGAGAGGGCTCCCCTGCCGTTTTGGGAGAGGATGCGAACCTGTAGGTGATTGGACCGCTGCTCCCGCACGCCTGCTGCTGCAATTACTGCCGGTCCGCCTCTGATCGTATCGACCGTCGTGCCTATCTCCGCGGCTGAGTGACCCGTGATCGTCGCACTTAATGGGCACTGTTGGGTCACACGCAGGGCTGACTTGAGTCACTGTGCTGGTTCTGCAGTCGAGAAGATGCAGCATTGGTGCGAGTGGGGGGTGCGGTTTCCTTGCACGTAGTGACCGGCGCGCCGGTTACATGACATGTGGGACCGGGCCTCCATGCTGGACCGCCGGATGCGACGAAGCTGAAAGGGTGCACAACCGTAGTGCGGTTGCATGCTTCTCGCGCGGCGGTCCGCCCTTTCGACCGCTGGTTTCGACGAGGATGAGGGAATGATTATAACCACGGGGCGGTTACGTGCTTCGCGTGCAGGCGGTTTGCCTTCTTCGTGTTTCGGGTCAGCTTGCATGACGTGTGGGACCCATCCCCCGTGTCATGGGGTGGGAACCCTGGAGCACATTGGTGGAGACTTTGCCCGTGGCGCTTGGGGTGCGAGTGAGGAGATCTGCCTTTAAAAAGGGATCGACCCCCGGGCGGTAGCCATGCCTTCACACTCCTCTTGCCTTCATCGCGCCCCTCCGCCTTCCGGGCCTCCAGATGAGGTGTGCCGGCGTTTTCTGGCGACCTCACCGCCGGAGAGCTCGCGCCCGTGGCAATGCTGGTGGTCTTGCTTTCTTCTTGCCGCTGTTGGAGGAGCACGACCCCATGGGGGTTGGCGCTCGTTAGTCATCGCTCGGCTTCAAGGATTTTCATCACGCAGTCCGGCTGCATTCCCCCACCAATGGTCATCCAGGAGGATGACCACCAGCTTCGTGGCGGGGAAGGGCGAGCCGGGCTGTGGCCTCCCCCTACCCTCACCTTCAAGGATGTTCATCATCCGTGCTGGGGAGGAGGGTGCACCGAGTCGGGGCCCACCTCCACGTGGGCAGTAGCCCGCTCCTTCCCTCAGTCATCGGGGGGAGAAGGGCATTCGCCGTCCGTGGCGCTGGCAGCGGCCGTGTGTCTAGCTCCCCGGCCTGAGCGGCCCTGGCGCTGCTTCTGGTGCCTTCCTCCTACCGCAGGGGCGGAGCGTGGCTGCCCGTCCGCCGCACGGGTGTCGGTCGGGCCCGCTATGTCCCGGTCCTCCTTGCGCCGTCGGCTGTACCGGGGGGTCGCACAACACGTCGTACGCCACGAGGGCGGTACTCGTGTTCTGGGACAGCCTCGGCGAGGACGGGAGTGAGGACCTGCCGGTGCGCATTGGGGCGCCCGCCATTCGCCGGTGCGGTGTTGGTGGGCAGGTGGCCGCTGTCGTCGGCGCTGAGGTGGTGGTCGCCATAGGTGAGGCTTTCTCTGCTGAAGCGGTTGCCTCTGCCGACGAGACCGTCAGTGCCACCTGCGCTTCGGACCTTCGGCTCTTTGGCTTTAATGGCTGGTTCTCGTCCCTCGTGAGGGGACGTGAACGAGGGCCTTTTCACAAGTAGCGTTTGCTCTGAGGCCATCGCTGCTGCTGTCTAGCCGCCCGAGGCGGAGGTCGTTGTCACACTGCTGGTGCAGTGGTCGCCGGCGAGCCACCTGGGGTTTGTTATCCCGCAGACCTTCTGGTGTGGAGGTTGTTCATTCCCGCGGGAATGGAGCCGGGGTCCCGTTTGTAATGGTACCTTCTTGAGAGCAAGATGTAATAGCTTTAAGTACTAAGACATCTGCCGTAGGTCGGGAAAACCGCCGAGGGCGCTGCCGACGTCCAAGTCTAGGTACCATTGTTATCCCAAGTATGCGTGTTTGTTCTTTGTGGCCGCTGAGGCCTGAACATTTAGGTATAAAGCCGTGCTTTTTTCCTCTTATTTCGAGCATTAGGACTTGTTCGTCGGTAGGAGAATCACTTATCCGAGCGTGAGCTACCTTTTGCAGAAGGTGACGAGTGAGGTATCCGTATCCCGGAGGCGTAGGAGTCCCTCGGCTCGGTCAGCCTTGCCGTTCTAGGTCTCTCTCGCTCGTCGTTAGGATTCCGTTATCGACGCAGTCGAAATGCACGAAAGTCGTTTTGGTAGAAAGACTTTTCCGAGGAAAGCCTTGGCGCAGAGGGTGCTCCCCCTTTCGGACCCCGAGGCGACCGCTCGGGCCGGGACCCTTGCGGAGGGTCTGGCCATGGCCGTCGGGTCTGCTTGGTCCGCCCAAGCTAAGGCCTCGCAGCAGCGTGTCCGGGCTGAAGATTGTTTTGCTCGCTTTGTGACTTTGTTTCTGTCCCCATTCTCCACCTCATGTCTGAAGAACGTTGTCCGGCTGCCTGTAGGGTTCGAGACGGCTCTTAACGAGTCCGTCAAGAACTGTAAGGCGCTTGTCGAGGCGGCTGAGCGGAAGGAGGCCGAGCGCGTGGCCATGTCCGAGGCTGTCTCGGCTCTCTGCCGGGCCTTTGGTCTCGACGACGTCCCCTCGGGTAGCTCCCCCCAGAGTCACCTGCGGGCCTTGGGCGGCCATGTGCGCAGCATACTCCGCGGGGCGTTGCACCATGGCATTAGGCGGCCTTTGCCGTACTCGCTTCCCACTACGACGTGGATCTAGAGCGGGTCAGCGAGGGGTACTGCTTACCCGACGAAGAGGAGGCTGCCTTAGCCGAGGTCCAAAGGCTTGACGCGGCTGTCGAGGGCCCAAGTGCGACGCTTGGCTTCCTCCTTTGAGGTGGAGATCCTTCCGCCCGTGTCGCCGTCTGAGGCCGGGCCATATTCTGCCGAGGGTGGAAATGACACCGAGCATGTTGCTCCTCCCCCTGCCGATGTCTGAGCCTGCAGGAACAGTTTGTTCTAAGTATGCGTATGTTTTCATGCGGCCGCTGAGGCCTAAACATTATTGTCGGATTATAAAGATGCGTTTTCTTTCCTCTTGTTTCGTGCGTTAGGACTTGTTCGGTAGCAGAATCGCTTATCCGAGCGTGAGTTACTTTTTGCGAAAGGTGATGAGTGAGGTATCCGTATCCGGAGGCGTAGGAGTCCCTCGGCTCGGTCGGCCTTGCTGCTTACGTGTTCTGTCGTCGTTTTTAGGATTCCGTTATTGATATAGTCGAAAAGCACGAAAAGTCATTTTGGTAGAAAAGTTTTCGAGTGTTAGGGACTTGTTCGGTAGCAGAATCACTTATCCGAGCGTGAGCCGCCTTTCCTGGAAGGTGACGAGTGAGGTATCCGTATCTCGGAGGTGTAGGAGTCCCTCGGCTCGGTCGGCCTTGCCGTTCAAGGTCTCAGTCGCTCGTTTTTGGGACTCCGCTATTGACATATTCGAAATGCACGAAAGACGTTCCGGTAAAAGACTTTTCCGAGGAAAATTTTGACGCAGAGGGGGTTCCCCCCTTCTAGCCCCCGAGGGAGGGTCGGTTTTTGCTGAGGCAAGGCCGATCCTCCCTTTTCAGCTAGACATTTTATTTGTACATGTAAAGGGACCGAGGTACATAAACGACTTGAAACATTTTAAGGGTAAAAGCGACGTAGTTGTTCGATGTTCCAAGCATTGCTGTAGACCATGCCTTGATTGTTGGCCAGCTTGTATGTCCCGGGCTTCAAAATCTTGGCGATGATGATCGGCCCTTCCCAGGGAGGAGTAAGCTTGTGGCGCCCTCGGGCGTCTTGTCGCAGCCGAAGTACCAAGTCCCCCACTTGGAAGTCTCGAGGCCGAACCCTTCGGGCGTGGTAGCGTCGCAGGGACTGCTGATACCGCGTTGAGTGTAGCAAAGCTACGTCCCGAGCCTCTTCTAGCTGGTCCAATGAATCTTCTCGGCTGGTCTGGTTGCTTCGGTCATCGTAAGCCTTTGTCCTCGGGGAACCGTATTCCAAGTCCGTGGGAAAGATGGCCTCGGCCCCATAGACTAGGAAAAACAGCGAGAAGCCCGTGGCCCGGCTCGGCGTCGTCCTCAGACTCCAAACCACCGAGGGTAGCTCTTTATCCACCGCTTGCCAAACTTGTTGAGGTCGTTGTAGATCCTCGGCTTTAGTCCCTGCAAAATCATACCATTGGCGTGTTCCACCTGCCCATTTGTCATTGGGTGCTCTACGGCGGCCCAGTCCACACGGATGTGGTGGTCCTCGTAGAAGTCCAGGAACTTCTTCCCAGTGAACTGCGTGCCATTGTCAGTGATGATTGAGTTTGGGACCCCAAAGCGATCGATGATATTTGTGAAGAATGCCACCGCCTGCTCTGACTCGATGCTGGTTAAGGGTCGGAACCTCGATCCACTTGGAGAATTTGTCGATGGCGACCAGCAGGTGCGTGAAGCCCCCGGGTGCCTTTTGCAAGGGACCGACGAGGTCCAGACCCCATACGACAAACAACCAAGTGATAGGTATTGTCTGCAGGGCTTGAGCGGGCAGGTGCGTCTGTCTCGCGTAGAATTGACAACCTCGGTAGGAGCGTACAATCCTAGTGGCGTCGGCTACCGCGGTCGGCCAGTAGAACCCTTGTCGGAAGGCGTTTCCTACGAGGGTCCGAGGCGCCGCATGGTGACTGCAAGCCCCCGAGTGTATTTCTTGTAACAGCTCCTGCCCTTGGGCGACGGATATGCATCGTTGGAGAATGCCCGAGGGGCTGCGGTGGTATAACTCCTTTTCATCACCCAGCAAAACGAACGACTTGGCGCGCCGAGCTAGTCGCCGAGCTTCGGTCTTGTCGAGGGGCAGCTCTCCTCAGAGGAGATATTCCAGATACGGGGCCTGCCAGTTTGGGACCGGTGTGACCCCATTCCGCTCCACCTCGACACGCTGGGCCTCACCCTCGGCAGCCGAGGGTACCTTGGGCTGGGCCGAGGTCTCCTCGGGTTCGGGCGCGTCGTCGATTTTAACGGATGGCTGATATATATCCTTGGAGAAGACATTCAGGGGAACCGTCGTTCGCCCCGAGGCTATTTTCGCCAGCTCATCTGCGGTTTCGTTGTACCGTCGAGCAACATGGTTGAGTTCCAGCCCATAGAACTTATCTTCCAAGCGCCGAACTACGTCGCAGTAGGCCTCCATTTTTTGGTCGCGGCAGTGGGAGTTCTTCATGACCTGGTCAATGACGAGCTGTGAGTCACCACGAGCATTGAGGCACCGAACCCCTAGCTCGATGGCGATGCGTAGTCCATTAACCAAGGCTTCGTACTCGACCACGTTGTTTGACGCCGGAAAATGGAGGCGTAGTATGTAACGCACATGTTCTCCAAGGGGTGAGATGAAGAGCAAGCCCACGCCCGCTCCGGTTTTCATCAACGACCCGTCGAAGTACATTGTCCAAAGTTTGGCCTGGATTGGGGCCATCGGCAACTGGGTGTCAGTTCATTCAGCTAGGAAGTCGGCCAAGATTTGGGATTTTATGGCTTTCTGAGGGGCAAATGAAAGTGTTTCGCCCATGAGTTCCACTGCCCATTTTGCTATCCTACCTGAGGCCTCTCGGCTCTGGATGATTTCTCCCAAGGGGAAAGATGACACCACAGTAACCGGATGAGACTTGAAGTAGTGTCGCAGCTTCCGCCGTGTTAGAATCACTACGTAGAGCAACTTCTGGATCTGCGGGTAGCAGATTTTGGTCTCGGATAGCACTTCGCTGATGAAGTAGACTGGCCTCTGGACAAGCAGTGCATGCCCTTCTTCTTGCCTCTCGACTACGACCGCGGCGCTGACCACCTGAGTGGTTGTGGCTACGAAAATCAAGAGAGCTTCTCCCGCAACGGGGGGCACCAAGATGGGCGCAATTAGTAAGGAGCGCCTTTAAGTTTCCGAGGGCTTCCTCAGCCTCGGGAGTCCAAGTGAAGCGCTCGGCCTTCCTTAAGAGGCGGTACAAGGGCAACCCTTTCCTCGCCGAGGCGCGAGATGAAGGGGCTCAGAGCCGCAAGGCATCCCATGACCCTTTGTACTCCTTTCAAATCTTTGATTGATCCCATGTTGGTGATGGCCGCGATTTTCTCCGGGTTGGCTTCGATGCCTTGTTCGGAGACGATGAACCCCAAGAGCATGCCTTGGGGGGACTCCGAAGACACACTTCTCAGGATTGAGTTTTACGCTCTTCGCTTTTAGGCAATTGAATGTTACTTCAAGGTCAGAGAGGAGGTCGGAGGCTTTCCTTGTTTTGACAACGAGGTCATCGACGTAAGCCTCGACCGTTCTGCCGATGTGTTCTCCGAACACATGGTTCATGCACCTTTGGTAGGTTGCACCTGCATTCCTCAAGCCAAATGGCATAGTAGTATAACAATACATGCCAAAGGGTGTGATGAAAGAAGTCGCGAGCTGGTCGGATTCTTTCATCTTGATTTAGTAATAACCTGAATAGGCGTCGAGGAAAGACAGGGTTTCGCACCCAGCAGTGGAGTCCACAATTTGATCAATGCGAGGCAGAGGGTAGGGAACCTTTGGACATGCTTTGTTTAAAACCAGTGTAGTCTACGCACATCCTCCATTTCCCACCTTTTTCCTTTACAAGCACAGGGTTAGCTAACCATTCGGGATGGAATACCTCTTTGATGAACCCTGCAGCCATTAGCTTATGGACCTCCTCGCCGATGGCCCTGCGCTTTTCTTCATCAAAATGGCACAGGGACTACTTCACAGGTCGGGCACCGGCTCGTCCGAGTGAGTGCTCGGCGACATCCCTCGGTATGCCGGGCATGTCCGAGGGACTCCACACAAAAACTTCGGCATTTGCGGAGAAAGTCGACAAGCACTGCTTCCTATTTGGGGTCGAGCTCGGAGCTGATCCTGACTTTCTTGTCGGTGTCGTTGCTGGGGTCAAGAGGGACAGACTTAACTGCCTCGGCCGGTTCGAAGTTGCCGGCGCGTCGCTTTGTGTTGGGCGCTTCTTTGGAGAGGCAATCCATGTCGGCGATGAGGGCTTCGAACTAGGCGAGGGCTTCGGCGTACTCCACGCATTCCACGTCGCACTCGTAAGCGTGGCGGTACGTGGGTGTTGGCACTTGCTCTCCTGAGCGAGTTGATCCAATAGGGGAGTAAAAGTGGTGTCAACAGGGCTACAACACGAGATGGCAATAGCTCTGTTAACCTAGCCCCCTCAAGGGCACTGTGCAGGGATATTTATAGGTGTCTGAGTGCCCAGCGTCCAGTGTCAAGGACGCATGTGCCCTCAGGCACCTAGGTTATCCCCGAAATATTCCCATAAAGCAGGGTTACAGACTGTAATTACAGGGAGACCTTTACAAATTAGGCCCGTAATGTGCAGCGGCCACACAGGGCCTGTTACAATGGGTCGGATCACACGTGGGCCTCCATGTTGAGCGAGGTCGCAAGATGAGACGACCTCGTCACAAGTCTTGCCTTTGTTGGTGCAGCGAGGTCGGCGAAGGCATCGAGCGAAGGGTGGCGTCTTCGCCTTCGCCCCAACATTTGCCCTCCGAGGGACCAGTTCGACTAAGTCATCTGGTGCCGAAGACGTCGCTAGATGGTGGAGACGCTGCCCTCGCTCGAAGTGGTTCCACGGGGGTTTTTGACATGACCGTTGATTGACGCCGTACTGTTGGATTGCGGGTTTCCCGAAGCGTTGCGCTCTGTGTATAAAAGGGGGCGGGAGGCGGCGCGTTTTGAACTTTATATTTTCGCGCTCCGCGAAAACCCTAACCGCCTTCTCAAACCGCTCGCTGCTCGTCTGCCCTCCTTGCTCTTGCTCGTCGGAGATCTGGCTCGTGTGAAGCAGACCGCCCGCCGCCGCCGACGGTACGTAGCGATGTCGTCCTCTTCCTCTTCTGCTGCCGCTACGCCGCCGGCTGGCGCGTCGTCCGGGGAGACGCTGAGCAATGTGGCGGCGGAGGAGTTGCGCGTCGGTGATACAGTGGAGTTCGGCGTGTCGCGGATGTCGTCGGTCCGCGTGCAAGACATGCAACAGCTTGGTTATTTCGGCGGCGGAGTGGCACATGTCCCAGGGACGGAGGAGGTCCCCGAGCCAGAAGGCGAGTTGGTTGTGTTTGAGGCTTTTTCGCTGCTGGCCTTCGTCTGCCCGCACATTGATTTGTGGGAGAAGTCCTGCGTAGGTTCAACGTCTAGGTCCACCAGCTGACGCCAAATGTCGTGGTGGCTCTGGCGAAATATGTCTGGGCGACGACTTCGTACGGCGGGCAGCCCTCGGTCGAAGTCTTCGCGAAGTATTATTGTCTACACTGGCAGAAAAGGAAAATCGGAAATAAGATTGCTGAAAGGGAAATGTGCCCTTGGGCCATTTCTAAGTATTTTGGTGATTGAGTGCCAACACATGTGCTTAATTGTGAATTTATGTCCATGGATGAACAAGGTGAAAATCATAAGATAAAGGTATGTTTCTAAGCCTTAGTACATTGGTTTTGAATACTAATATACTTGTCTAAGTGTTAGAAACAGAAAGTAGAAGAAAAGAAAAGAGGAGACAAAGACTTGGCTGTGTGCAGCCAAGACTCAGTTCGGTCTGGAGCACCGGACTGTCCGGTGTGCACCGGACAGTGTCCAGTGCGCCAGGCTGACTCCGCTCGAACTGGCCGCTCTCGGGAATTCGCCGACGGCGTACGGCTAAAATTCACCGGACTGTCCGGTGTGCACCGGACTGTCCGGTGAGCCAACGGTCGGCCGGGGGCCAACGGTCGGCCGCAGCAATCCGCGCGGGACACGTGGCCGAGCCAACGGTCGGAAGACGGCACCGGACTGTCCGGTGTGCACCGGACATGTCCGGTGCGCCAACGGCTCCCAGATCTACAACGGTCGGCAACGGTCGGAAGTGCCAGTTATGGAAACAAATCGGGCACCGGACAGTGTCCGGTGTGCACCGGACTGTCCGGTGCCCCCGACGACAGAAGGCAAGGATGGCCTTCCAGATTTGCTCTCAACGGCTCCTAGCTGCCTTGGGGCTATAAAAGGGGCCCCTAGGCGCATGGAGGAGACACACAAGCAACCTTTGAGCATTCTTGATCATCCACACTCAGTCTTTGCGCATTCGATTGTCATTCTAAGTGTTTCGAGCTCCGTTCTAGTGAGAACCTTGTGATACTCTTGTGAGCTCGATTCTTGGCCGTGTGTGTGCGCGTTTCGCTGTGGATTTGTGTGTGTTGCTTCCCTCCCTTACTCTGTGCTTTTTGTGATCATATACTTGTAAGGGCAAGAGACTCCAATTTGTGGAGATTCCTTGCAAACGGGATAGTGAAAGGCAAAACAAAACACCGTGGTATTCAAGTGGGTCTTTGGACCGCTTGAGAGGGGTTGATTGCAACCCTCGTCCATTGGGACGCCACAACGTGGAGTAGGCAAGCGTTGGTCTTGGCCGAACCACGGGATAAACCACTGTGTCACCTCTGTGCTTGATCTCTTGTGGTATTGTGTTTTGTTGAGACTTCTCTTTAGCCACTTGGCAACTATTGTGCTAACACTTAACAAGTTTTGTGGCTTAAGTTTTAAGTTGTCACAGAGATCACCTATTCACCCCCCCCTCTAGGTGCTCTCAATTGGTATCGGAGCCGTTCTCTTCACAAAGGGACTAACCGCCCGAGGAGATGGATCCTAAGGGGAAGGGTATCGTGATCAACGACAAAGAGAAGGAATCCTTCGTCAACGAGCCGAAGGACGACAAGCCTACCAACTCCGGCTCGGGTCATAGACGGAAGGAAGGGAAGAAGAAGAAGACAAGGCGCATCAAGGAGATCGTCTACTACGACAGCGATGAGTCTACTTCTTCCCAAAAGGACGAAGACCACAACGACTACGAGAGAAGGAAACCGGTTAATTCAAACTTTTCTTTGATTACTCTCGTATTCCGCAAAGTTCACATTCACATTTGCTCTCCATTCCACTCGGCAAGCCCCCACACTTTGATGGAGAGGACTACGGATTTTGGAGCCACAAAATGCGTAGTCACCTATTCTCTCTCCATCCTAGTATATGGGAGATTGTAGAGAGTGGAATGCACTTTGATAGTTCGGATAGTCCCATGTTCATTAATGAACAAATTCATAAGAATGCACAAGCTACTACTGTTCTTCTAGCTTCTTTGTGCAGGGATGAATACCATAAAGTAAGCGGCTTGGATAACGCCAAGCAGATCTGGGACACCCTCAAGATTTCTCATGAGGGAAACGACGTCACCTTGCTCACCAAGATGGAGTTGGTGGAGGGAGAGCTTGGACGGTTCGCAATGATAAGGGGCGAGGAGCCGACGCAAACATACAACCGGCTCAAGACCCTTATCAACAAGATAAGGAGCTACGGAAGCACGCGATGGACGGATCACGACGTCGTCCGCCTAATGCTCAGGTCATTTACCGTTCTTGATCCTCATTTGGTGAACAATATACGTGAAAATCCCAGGTACACCAAGATGTCGCCCGAAGAAGTTCTTGGGAAATTCGTTAGCGGGCGAATGATGATCAAGGAGGCGAGGTATGTGGACGACGCCTTGAATGGTCCGATCAACGAGCCGCAACCCCTTGCTCTCAAGGCAACACGAAGCAAGGAGGCGCTACCTAGCAAGGTGGCACAGATTGAGGCGGCCGGACTCAATGATGAAGAGATGGCTCTCATCATCAAGAGATTCAAGACGGCGCTAAATGGTCGCAAGGGGCAGCCAAGCAAGACCAAGACAAAAGGGAAGCGCTCATGCTTCAAATGCGGTAAGCTTGGTCATTTTATCGCTAACTGTCCCGATAATGAAAGTGACCAGGAAAAGGGGAACAAAAGAGAGAAGAAGAAGCAATACAAGAAGGCAAAGGGCGAGGCACATCTAGGAAAGGAGTGGGACTCGGATTGCTCCTCCTCCGACTCCGACAATGAAGGACTCGCCGCCACTAGCCTTCACAAGTCTTCCCTCTTCCCCAACGAGCATCTCACATGCCTTATGGCAAGGGAGAAGAAGGTGAGTACTCAAGACTCCACTTATGCTTCTTCTAGTGATAATGAGTCTAGTGATGATGATGACATAGATTATTCATGCTTGTTCAAGGGCTTAGATAGATCTAAGATAGATAAAATCATGAATTGATTGATGCATTGAATGAAAAGAATAGATTACTAGAAAAGCAAGAGGATCTTTTATATGAGGAGCATGATAAATTTGTTAGTGCACAAAATTCTCTTGCTCTAGAAATTAAAAGAAAATGAAGTGCTTTCTAGTGAATTATCTTCCTGTCATGAAACCATTGCTACCTTAAGAAGTGTTAATAATGATTTAAATGCTAAGTTAGAAGTAGCAAATAATCTAATTCTTGTGTAGAACATGTTATGATTTGCACTAGGTGTAAGGATTTCGATGTTGATGCCTGTAGTGAACACCTAGTTTTAATTTCCAAATTAAATGAGGAATTGGCTAGTCTTAATGCCCAACTTAAGACTAGCAAGAGTGAAGTTGATAAAATAAAATTTGCAAGGGATGGCCTACACGGTTGGTAGACACCCCTCAATTAAGGATGGTCTTGGCTTCAAGAGAGAGGCCAAGAACTTAACAAGCCATAAGGCTCCCATCTTCGTCAAGAGAAGGGGAAGGCCCCTATGGCTAGTAGTGCGAAAAAGAACCATGCCTTTATGTATAATGATAGGAGAAATGCTAGAAACGCTTATAATGATTTTGATTCACATGTTTATGATTCTCATACCATGTTTGCTTCTAGTTCTTCTTATAAGCATGATAGAGATATGCGTAGGAGAAATGTTGTACATATGCCTAGGAGAAATATTGCTCATGTGCCTAGAAAGAATGTTATTCATGCTCCTAGGAAAGTAGTAAATGAACCTTCTATAATTTATTGTGCTTTAAACACTTCCTTTGCTATTGTAGAAAGGATAGGAAAATAGTTGCTAGGAAGTTAGGGGCAAAATGCAAGGGAGACAGGACTTGCATTTGGGTCCCTAAAGACATTTGTGCTAACCTTGCAGGGACCCACATGAGTTGGGTACCTAAGACCCAAGCCTAAATTTGCCTTGCAGGTTTATGCATCCGGGGGTTCAAGCTGGATTATCGACAGCGGATGCACAAACCATATGACGGGGGAGAAGAAGATGTTCACCTCCTACGCAAAAATAAGGATTCCCAAGATTCAATTATATTCGGTGATGGGAATCAGGCAAGGTAAAAGGGTTAGGTAAAATTGCAATTTCTAATGAGCACTCAATTTCAAATGTGTTTTTAGTTGAGTCTCTTGTTACAATTTGCTATCTGTTAGTCAACTATGCAACATGGGATATAATTGCCATTTTACTAATGTAGATGTGTCTGTCTTTAGAAGATGTGATGGTTCACTAGCTTTTAAGGGTGTACTAGACGGCACAGCTTTACTTAGTTGATTTTGCAAAAGAAGAGGCCGGTCTAGATGCATGCTTAATGGCTAAGACTTGCATGGGCTGGCTGTGGCATCGCCGCTTAGGCACATGTGGGGATGAAGAACCTCCACAAGCTTCTAAAGGGAGAACACGTGATAGGTCTAACAAATGTTTATTTCAAAAAAGATAGACCTTGTGCAGCTTGTCAAGCAGGTAAACAAGTGGGAGGAGCACATCACAGCAAGAATGTGATGACCACATCAAGACCTCTGGAGCTGCTACATATGGACCTCTTCGGACCCGTCGCCTATCTAAGCATAGGAGGAGTAAGTATGGTTTAGTTATTGTTGATGACTTTTCCCGCTTCACTTGGGTGTTCTTTTTGCAGGATAAGTCTGAAACCAAGGGACCCTCAAGCGCTTCCTCAGGAGAGCTCAAAATGAGTTTGAGCTCAAGGTGAAGAAGATTAGGAGCGACAACGGGTCTGAGTTCAAGAACCTTCAAGTGAGGAGTTTCTTGAGGAGGAAGGGATCAAGCACGAGTTCTCCGCTCCCTACACACCACAGCAAAATGGTGTGGTAGAGAGGAAGAACAGGACGCTAATCGATATGGCGAGGACGATGCTTGGAGAGTTCAAGACCCCCGAGTGCTTTTGGTCGGAAGCCGTGAACACGGCTTGCCACGCCATCAACAGGGTCTACCTTCACCGCCTCCTCAAGAAGACGTCATATGAGCTACTAACCGGTAACAAACCCAATGTATCTTACTTTCGTGTTTTTGGGAGCAAGTGCTACCATCTAGTGAAGAAGGGTAGAAATTCTAAGTTTGCTCCCAAAGCTGTAGAAGGGTTTTTATTAGGTTATGATTCAAATACAAAGGCGTATAGAGTCTTCAACAAATCATCGGGTTTGGTTGAAGGTCTCTAGCGACGTTGTATTTGATGAGACTAATGGCTCTCCAAGAGAGCAAGTTGTTGATTGTGATGATGTAGATGAAGAAGATGTTCCGACGGCCCGCTATACGAACCATGGCAATTGGAGACATTCGGCCACAGGAACAAGATGAACGAGATCAACCTTCTTTCCTCAACGACGGTGCATCCCCCAACTCAAGACAATGAACAGGTTCATCAACAGGAGGCGTGTGATCAAGGGGGAGCACAAGATGATCACGTGATGGAGGAAGAAGCGTAACCGGCACCTCCAACTCAAGTTCGAGCGATGATTCAAAGGGATCATCCCGTCGACCAAATTCTGGGTGACATTAGCAAGGAGTAACTACTCGGTCTCGACTAGTTAATTTTTGTGAACATTACTCTTTTGTCTCCTCTATTGAGCCTTTCAGGGTAGAGGAGGCCTTGCTAGATCCGGATTGGGTGTTGGCCATGCAGGAGGAACTTAACAACTTCAAGCGCAATGAAGTTTGGGACGCTGGTGCCTCGTCCCAAGCAAAATGTTGTGGGAACCAAGTGGGTGTTCCGCAACAAACAGGACGAGCACGGGGTGGTGACGAGGAACAAGGCTCGACTTGTGGCAAAAGGTTATGCCCAAGTCGCAGGTTTGGACTTTGGGGAGACTTTTGCTCCTGTGGCTAGGCTAGAATCAATTCGTATCTTGCTAGCATATGCCGCTCACCATTCTTTCAGGTTGTACCAAATGGATGTGAAGAGCGCTTTCCTCAACGGGCCAATAAAGGAGGAGGTGTACGTGGAGCAACCCCCTGGCTTCGAGGATGAACGGTACCCCGACCACGTGTGTAAGCTCTCTAAGGCGCTCTATGGACTTAAACAAGCCCCAAGAGCATGGTATGAATGCCTTAGAGATTTCTTAATTGCTAATGCTTTCAAAGTTAGGAAAGCCGATCCAACTCTTTTCACTAAGACTTGTGATGGTGATTTGTTTGTATGCCAAATTTATGTCGAAGACATAATATTTGGTTCTACTAATCAAAAGTCTTGTGAAGAGTTTAGCAGGGTGATGACGCAGAAATTCGAGATGTCGATGATGGGCGAGTTGAACTACTTCCTTGGGTTCCAAGTGAAGCAACTCAAGGACGGCACCTTCATCTCCCAAACGAAGTACACGCAAGATCTGCTAAAGCGGTTTGGGATGAAGGACGCCAAGCCCGCAAAGACGCCGATGGGAACCGACGGACACACCGACCTCAACAAAGGAGGTAAGTCCGTTGATCAAAAAGCATACCGGTCAATGATAGGTTCTTTGCTTTATTTATGTGCTAGTAGACCGGATATTATGCTTAGCGTATGCATGTGTGCTAGATTTCAATCCGATCCTAAGGAGTGTCACTTGGTGGCGGTGAAGCGAATTCTTAGATATTTAGTCGCTACGCCTTGCTTCGGGATCTGGTATCCAAAGGGGTCTAACTTTGACTTGATTGGGTACTCAGATTCCGACTATGCTGGATGTAAGGTCGATAGGAAGAGTACATCGGGGACGTGCCAATTCTTAGGAAGGTCCCTGGTGTCATGGAACTCTAAGAAACAAACCTCCGTTGCCCTATCCACCGCTGAGGCCGAGTATGTTGCCGCAGGACAGTGTTGTGCGCAACTACTTTGGATGAGGCAAACCCTCAGGGACTTTGGCTACAATCTGAGCAAAGTCCCACTCCTATGTGACAATGAGAGTGCTATCCGAATAGCGGAAAATCCTGTTGAGCACAGCCGCACAAAGCACATTGACATCCGACATCACTTTTTGAGAGACCACCAGCAAAAGGGAGATATCGAAGTGTTTTATGTTAGCACCGAGAACCAGCTAGCCGATATCTTTACCAAGCCTTTAGATGAGAAGACCTTTTGCAGGCTGCGTAGTGAGCTAAATGTCTTAGATTCGCGGAACTTGGATTGAATTGTAGCATACATGTATTTATGCTTTGATCATGTTCATTCTGCATTTTGTTGCTTATTATGGTGCTCAAGTTGTACAAACACTCCCTGGACCTCACAAGTCTGTTGCAAAGTGATGCACATGTTTAGGGGGAGATGTGTTACAACTTGATCCCTTGAGACTAACCATATGCTTGAGTTTGTTTGATTTAGTCTCAAAGGAGAATTGAAAGGGAAAAGGTGGACTTGGATCATGCAAGACTTCCACTGCACTCCGATGAGAGGGTAACTTATTCCAAGTCCATCTCATGAACTCTTATTGCCATTTGCTCTTAATTGAAGATTTTGGTGAGGCAATGGGGTTAAAGGGCCAAGATTGATCCCGTTTTGGTGCTTGATGCCAAAGGGGGAGAAAATAAAGGCCAAAGCAATAAATGGATCAGCTACCACTTGAGAGATTTTGAAAATAGTAGAATAGAGTTTTTGTTTTGTCAAAATTCTTATGTTGTCTCTCTTATCAAAAGTTGGCTTCTTGTGGGGAGAAGTATTGATTATGGGAAAAAGGGGGAGTTTTTTTTGAAATCTTTGATCAATCTCTTTTGAAATAACTCTCTTTTTGCTTCAACATGTGTGTTTAACTTAGAGATAGAGATTTGAGTTTGATTTGCAAAAACAAACCAAGTGGTGGCAAAGGATGATCCATATATGCCAAAATTGATTCAAATAAATTTAGGTTTTATTTGAAGTGAGTTTGCACTTGTTCTAGTTGCTTTATGTTGTGTTGGCATAAATCACCAAAAGGGGGAGATTGAAAGGGAAATGTGCCCTTGGGCCATTTCTAAGTATTTTGGTGATTGAGTGCCAACACATGTGCTTAATTGTGAATTTATGTCCATGGATGAACAAGGTGAAAATCATAAGATAAAGGTATGTTTCTAAGCCTTAGTACATTGGTTTTGAATACTAATATACTTGTCTAAGTGTTAGAAACAGAAAGTAGAAGAAAAGAAAAGAGGAGACAAAGACTTGGCTGTGTGCAGCCAAGACTCAGTTCGGTCTGGAGCACCGGACTGTCCGGTGTGCACCGGACAGTGTCCGGTGCGCCAGGCTGACTCCGCTCGAACTGGTCGCTCTCGGGAATTCGCCGACGGCGTACGGCTAAAATTCACCGGACTGTCCGGTGTGCACCGGACTGTCCGGTGAGCCAACGGTCGGCCGGGGCCAACGGTCGGCCGCGCAATCCGCGCGGGACACGTGGCCGAGCCAACGGTCGGAAGACGGCACCGGACTGTCCGGTGTGCACCGGACATGTCCGGTGCGCCAACGGCTCCCAGATCTACAACGGTCGGCAACGGTCGGAAGTGCCAGTTATGGAAACAAATCGGGCACCGGACAGTGTCCGGTGTGCACCGGACTGTCCGGTGCCCCCGACGACAGAAGGCAAGGATGGCCTTCCGGATTTGCTCTCAACGGCTCCTAGCTGCCTTGGGGCTATAAAAGGGGCCCCTAGGCGCATGGAGGAGACACACAAGCAACCTTTGAGCATTCTTGATCATCCACACTCAGTCTTTGCGCATTCGATTGTCATTCTAAGTGTTTCGAGCTCCGTTCTAGTGAGAACCTTGTGATACTCTTGTGAGCTCGATTCTTGGCCGTGTGTGTGCGCGTTTCGCTGTGGATTTGTGTGTGTTGCTTCCCTCCCTTACTCTGTGCTTTTTGTGATCATATACTTGTAAGGGCAAGAGACTCCAATTTGTGGAGATTCCTTGCAAACGGGATAGTGAAAGGCAAAACAAAACACCGTGGTATTCAAGTGGGTCTTTGGACCACTTGAGAGGGGTTGATTGCAACCCTCGTCCACTAGGACGCCACAACGTGGAGTAGGCAAGCGTTGGTCTTGGCCGAACCACGGGATAAACCACTGTGTCACCTCTGTGCTTGATCTCTTGTGGTATTGTGTTTTGTTGAGACTTCTCTTTAGCCACTTGGCAACTATTGTGCTAACACTTAACAAGTTTTTGTGGCTTAAGTTTTAAGTTGTCACAGGATCACCTATTCACCCCCCCTCTAGGTGCTCTCAATTGCCCAATTTGGATCTTGCACGTTTACGCCGAAGACGGGCAAGACTTCGATGGAAGTCGTTGAGTTGGTTCCCTGTGCCCGCAATAAATGGGCAACTGGTGGGAATTTTGGTTCTATGTTGCCGAAGGCACAGTCGAAGGCCATCCGGGGCTCCCTATGGCCGAGATGTGTTCACATTATTATTCAGCATACCCGCGGTTTGAAGTAGCGGAGGAGGATGCAGACGAAGGGGCCCTGCGGTGCGCGGCCGGCCTGAGTAGCGGGCGCGATCTGGTTGAGGAGTTTGTCGCGTATGGGGTGTGGCCCTTGGCGCATGGCTGGGCGCTGGGCGAAGTATGCCCTCGCCAAATGCCTTCCTGTGGCGGGATGCTGGTGCAGAGTCCCGCCTTTGCACTGGATTTGCATGGCCGAGATCCCGCCGCATTCGTGCGTGAGGCGGAGGATGGGGCGGCGCGGATAATTGGTCGCTACGTGCCGAAGACGGAGGGCCAGCGTAGTTGGGATATACGTGGATCCAACGATCGCTTGAATAGGGTCTTCGAGTTGAACCGTCTGCCGTATGGCGGTTATCCCGGGCAAGACGATGTCGATCGCCGCGGGAAGAAACCGGCGGCGGAGACTGAAGACGACCCCGCGCTGGCGGCCGCCCCATCCACAAGAAGAGGAAGCTAGGTACTGTGATGGGAGGACTGGGGGTCTCCGATAGTTTTGCCGTGGAGCTGATGGGGACATGCGTGGCCCCGGGGGAAGGATGTCTTCGCCCGAGCTCCAGAAGTCTTTGGCGCGGATGCTGAAGGTTACTGGGGGTCGGTGGCCTAAGAACGTTCCTGTCCCCCGTGCAGCCGGCGAAGACTTTTTTACATCTCGCATGGTTCGTGACTTGAGAGTGTTTCCTTATGGACGGAATATTGCTGCTGTTGTGTCGGCAGTGATAGACAAGGATCGTCAGGAAGGTGCGCAAAAGCGTCGGGCGGTCATCAGGCTGCCCGAGGCTAGGCCGAAGAGGGCGCGGGGGACTGCGAAGGCTGCCGCCTCCGGCGGTAGCCAGCCAACGCTGGCGGCGAAGTCGGTCGCCCCTGGGTCCAGCAAGGTTGCCGGATGTCGTGAAGGCAGCCGACGCCGGCGTAGTCAAGTCTGCCTCGGCCGGAGCCGCGAAGGCCCGAGACTTGCCTTCGCCGGCGAAGCGCGTTGCCGATTTCGGCACTGATATTAGTGTGGAAGATTATTTCATTGGTAAGTCGTTGGCCCGTTTTTTTTTACTGTTGATACTTTGCAGGATCGGGCGAGGGGCAACTTGTTGTTGTTCCACCTGTGGTGGCGACCACGGCGTCTGCCACGGTGCCTGGGGCGAAGGGTAGCGCTCTCAGCGCTGGCGGTGAGATTTCGGCGCTCACCGCCGTCAAAGACGAAGTGGGCACTGTGTCCCGCCGACTGAGGGAGGCGTCGCAGCGGCTGAGTCAGGTAGTTGGGCTAGACTTCGGTTTTCACCGCTTTCGTTGGGATTGTGGACTTATGTTTGTCCTTTAGGCGGCTGACTTCGCTGACCGCGTGGCGTCGGGGGCCCTTACGGCAGTTGTGTCTGCTGAAGTCGAGAGACTTCGGGCGCAGCATGCTGACGCTGTCCGGGAAAAGTCGGCCACCAATAGCAAGTGCCGCAAGCTGACGGAGAAGGTGTCCGCGCTGGAGGGCGAGAGGACTAACCTCCGGCGCCAGCTAGCGGAGGAGAGGAGGGAGGCTAATCAGGCCCTCGCCAAGGCGCAGTCGGCACAGGCGGAGGCCAATCTGGCACGGGTGAGGGTAGTCTCGCCAGCCAGCGTGCCGAGGAATGGGAGACGTGGTTCAACGCTTTGCAGGCCCGCATGGAGAGGGTCGAGGCCTCGATGCGCTCGGAAGTTGAGCGGACGCGCAAACAGCTCATGGACTCATACCGCGAGCTGGGCGCGCGGACCGCTGACTTCGAAGTGCCCGATCGAGAGTCAGGCCTTCGCTGCCTCGAGTGGCTGCAAGAGGAGTTGTTGGCGCTCCCGACCATTGTGGAGGGATTTATGTCCTTTGCCTCCCTGGTCACCTGCGAAGGGGCGATGAACGCGCTGTCCCACGAAGGGTGCAGTCACTATGAGGTCTTCGACCGATCTGATGAGGATTTCAAGCACGAAATTTACAAGGTCGAGGACCCTGTGGTGAAGGAATCCGTGGGAGCCCTCTTTGACCGGATGTGGGGCCCCCACGGTCGGGAGGTGGTGAGGGAGCGATCCGACCGGGCGAGGGATCAGGTAATGTTTATCTCTTGTTTAGTGTTGTTGGATGTGGGTTGTACGTGGGCTTGCTGAATCGGTGTGCTGTGTTGCAGGCGGCGCGTGATGAGAAAGTGGAGGACTTCGGAGCTTTGAACAGCGCGCGGCCTGAAGCGGAGTCGAGCCCGGTGGCACCGCTCCCGGAAACCGTCGAAGGCTCCCTCGCTGCCCCTGCGGCTACTGTGTCCGGTGGTGGCTCGTCGCCAACCGCAGTGCCAAGGGCTAAGGATCCCCCGAAGACGGCGACGGAGCCGGCAGCGGAGGATCCCACGGCGGCTAGGCCTTCGCAGGCTTAGTGGGTGTGGGTAGTTAGGGAATTTCGTATATGTTGCTGAACCTTGGTTGCTGCGCAGGTTCAAGGTTTTGGGCCTGCGCACGCAACTGCTACTGCTAATTTTTTTGGCGGCTTCGACCGTGGATGCTGGGAATGAATCCGACGGTGATGACTCCCTTGGGGCCAGGCATCTTGAGCTTGAGGTAAGTGTAGTTGGGGATGGCCATGAACTTGGCGTAGCACAGTCTTCCCAACACCGCATGGTAGGTCCCTCGGAACCCAACCACCTCGAAGGTGAGGGTTTCCTTTCAGAAGTTGGAGGGAGTTCCGAAGCAGACGGGCAAGTCAATCTGTCCGAGGGGCAAGATATGCTTTCCGGGTGCGATCCCGTGGAAGGGTGCTGCACCAGCCCGGATCTCGGACCGATCAACCCCCAAGAGCTCCAGGGTCTCGGCATAGATGATGTTGAGGCTGCTGCCTCCATCCATGAGGACCTTGGAGAGCCTAACGTTGCCGATGATCGGGTTGACGACGAGCGGGTACCTTCCTGGGCTCGGCACGTAGTCGGGGTGGTCGCCTTGGTCGAAGGTGATAGGCTTGTCGGACCAGTCTAAGTAGACTGGCGTTGCCACCTTCAACGAGCAGACCACCCGGCGCTCCTGCTTGCGGTGCCGAGCCGAGGCGTTCACCACCTGTCCGCCATAGATCATGAAGCAGTTGTGGACCTCCGGGAACTCCTCTTCCTTGTCGCCCCCTTTGTTGTTGCCTTGGTCTTTGCCACCTTCTACCGAGGGTCTAGCCTTGTTGAAGTAACGCCGGAGCATGTCGCACTCCTCAAGGGTGTGCTTGACGGGACCACTGTGATAGGGGCACGACTCCTTAAGCTTCTTGTCGAACACGTTGGCCCCTCCGAGAGGCTTCCGAAGATTCCTGTGCTCGGCAGCGGCGACGAGATCCGCGTCGACGGCGTTGCGCTTTGCTTGCGCCTTCTTCTTAGCCTTCTTCTTTGTGCCACACTGGACGGACGCCTCGGGGCGTCTTCCTTCTGCCCTCCCTGAGGCTGCTTGTCCTTCCGAAAGATGGCTTCGACCGCCTCCTGACCAGAGGTGAACTTGGTGGCTATGTCCATCAATTCGCTCGCCTTGGTGGGAGTCTTGCGCCCCAGTTTGCTCACCAGGTCCCGGTAAGTGCTGCCGGCGAGGAAAGCCCCGATGACATCCGAGTCGGTGATGTTGGGCAACTCGGTGCACGGCTTTGAAAACCGTCGGATGTACTCTCGCAGGGATTCCCCTGGCTGCTGGCGGCAGCTTCAGAGATCCCATGAGTTTCTAGGGCGTACATACGTACCCTGGAAATTTCCAACGAAAGCCTTGACCAGGTCGTCCCAGTCGGAGATCTGCGTAGGAGGCAGATGCTCCAGCCAGGCCCGGGCAGCGTCGGAGAGGAAAAGGGGGAGGTTACGGATGATGAGGTTGTCATCGTCCATCCCTCCCAACTGGCATGCCAGTCGGTAATCCGTGAGCCACAGCTCTGGCCTCGTCTCCCCCAAGTACTTGGTGATGGTAGTCGGGGCCCGGAACCGAGCCGGGAACGGCGCTCGTCGTATGGCCCGGTTGAAGACTCGCGGACCTGGTGGCTCGGCGCGGGACTTCAATCCTCCTCACTGTCATAGCGTCCCCCGCGCCTGGGATGGTAGCCTTGGCGCACCTTCTCTTCGAGGCGGGCTCGACGGTCACGACGGTGTTGCTCGGTGCCGAGGCGATCCAGGGCTGCAGGCGTCCCGTCCCGTGTGCGCTCGGTGTGGACCGAGGCCTCCCGCATGCGTCGGGAGGGCGTTGCGCGATGCTCCGAGGGGTCTCCTCGCCTCTGGGAGGCAGAGCTCTCGGCTTGTCGGACTGCGGCGTTTTCCAGGAGGTTCTTGAGTTCGCCCTGGATACGCCGCCCCTCGGTGGTGGATGGCTCCGGCATCGTCCGAAGCAACATTGCTGCTGCGGTTAGGCTCTGGCCGGCCCCGTAGAAGGCCGGGGGCGGCATCGCCCTGGCATCGTCAACAATGCAGTGCTGGACGTCCCGGGCCCGATGTCGCGCTCCTCCGGCGAGTGCCTAGCCTACCCACTCCTGCTCGATGTTTTGCCGGAGCTGCACAAGTCGCCCCGCTTCTTCGTTGAGCTTGGCCTGCATCTCGCGGAGTTGCTCAAGCTGTGTGTCCTGACCCCCTGCAGGGACTTGGACCACAGCT